>CM069858.1:217950184-217985184 GCA_036172795.1 Pelodytes ibericus | reverse complement strand
ATGTCTGCCCCCTGAGAGAACAATATGGAGTAAAGATTCTAACCAACATGTCTGCCCACTGAGAGAACGATATGGAGTAAGGAAGGCTTAATGAGGAACTTTATTTGAATTCTTTCATTAAAGATTTTCTTTATAAATCATTTACACTTGATACAATCTTCCAATTAAACAGAAGTTAATTTTCTGTTAAGGTTTTCCTTTAAAGAAAACACGAATGTCAGACAGGCAGTCAGCAACATTGTAATAAAAAAAAGACTTAATTAGCTCAAATCTAGGAGGTTAGAGGTTAGAATAGTTGTTAGGGTTACAATAAAATTAGGGTTTCGCATAAGGGATAGGGTTACAATTAAATTAAAATTAGAATATGTTAAGGGTTAGCATTAGGGTTAGAGTTGGGGTCAAAAGGTCACTGAAGAAAAAACCCACAATTGTTTCATCATATTTTATGATTTTTTTTTTGGTATCTAATGAAAGCCCTTCTTATGACGATAAAAACAACATATCATTTGTGTGGGTACAGTATGTGGGAAAGAAGAAAATTACAGCTAAACACAAACACCCCAGAAATGTCAAACAGCCCTTGTCACAAAGGGAAAGTCAAGGTCAAAAGGTCTTGTCACTAAGGGGTTAAAAGTCAGAACTATCTGAGCCTGTCCTGATAATGTGCAGTCAGGAGATCCCCATATATTATATTAAATCCCAGCACTGTCTGAGCCTGTCCTGATAATGTGCAGTAAGGAGATCCCATATATTACAGTATTTGCTTGAATATAAGACAACCCTGGTTATAAGACGACCCCCCAAACTTTGGATATTCTTTTAGGTCTACCCTATAGGATAAAAGTTTAACTTGTATATATTCACATGTAAATTGCTTTTTCATATTTAATAAAAATTGAAATGATAGAAAAAAAAAAATGAATTTCTTGTTTTTATTTCCTTTTATTTGCCCATATGCCCCCAGCCGTAGCCTATGCATCTCTCCCATAGCCATCCTCCCACCAGACTTAACCAATGCTGCCCCTACCCCCCAGCCTTAGCCAGTGCTGCCTCCCCTTCACTACCCAGCCTTAGCCAATGCTGCCTCCCCAGACTTACCCAATGCTGCCTCCCATCTCCCCCTCACTCAGATTTGGCCAATGTTGCCTCTCCCCCCTCCCTCCCTCCCCCAAAATTACCCAATGCTGTCTCTCCGCCCTCCCTCCCTCAGACTTACCCAATACTGCCTCTCCCCCCCCTCCCTCCCCCAGACTTACCCAATGCTGCCTCCCAGGTAGCTAGTGAGGGAGGGCAGCGGATGTCTGCACAATACACATAGACATCCTCCATGCTGCCTGACACTTCCGTCTTCTATGACGGACCGCCGAAAGGTCATGTGAGAGACAAGGTCATTGCGCAGACATCGACCGGCTGCTTGCGAGGGGAATCCAGGTCGATTCAAGGTCTGATTATAAGACGAACCTCAAATGTAAGGCATTTTTCAAAGAATAATCTTATATTGAAGCAAATATGGTAGATTAAAACCCAGCACTGTCTGAGCTTGTCCTGATAATGGGCAGTCAGTGTTATCATACATTAGATCCAAACCCAGCACTGTCTGAGCTTGTCCTGATGGGGATGGGACACTTCATCGCGGCTGCTTCCGCACAGCCGCTTCACCACCGCAAGACAGCTCGTCGCTGGAGATTTCATTTAGGGTTTGGGGGTTAGTATTAGGGTTCGGGGGTTAGTATTAGGGTTCGGGGGTTAGTATTAGGGTTCGGGGGTTAGTATTAGGGTTAGTATTAGGGTTTGGGGGTTAGTATTAGGGTTAGTATTAGGGTTTGGGGGTTAGTATTAGGGTTCGGGGGTTAGTATTAGGGTTCGGGGGTTAGTATTAGGGTTTAGGGGGTTCATTTTAGTATTGGGGTTTGGGAATCATTTAGGGGGGGGTATTTTCGTTTTACTTTTACATTTGTAAGAGCTGACAGTTCAGCACTGAAATGTCAGCTCTTACATATGTCCTGATAACGTGCAGTCAGGACGTCTCCCTACATTAGATCCAAATCCTGCATTGTCTGAACCTGTCCTGATAATGAAGAATCAGGAGATTCCCCCACATTAGATACAAATTCTGCACTGTCTGAGCCTGTCCTTATAATGTGCAGTCAGGTGATCCCCATTGATTAGATTAAAACCCAGCACTGTCTGGGCCTGTCCTGATAATGCGCAGTCAGGAGGTCTCCCTACATTAGATCCAAATCCTGCACTGTCTGAGCCAGTCCTGATAATGTACAGTCAGGAGATCCCTATACATTAGATCCAAACCCTACACTGTCTGAGCCTGTCCTGATAATGTGCATTCAGGACGTCTCCCTACATTAGATTCAAATCCTGCATTGTCTGAGCCTGTCCTGATAATGTAGAATAAGGAGATTCCCATACATTAGATCCAAACCCTGCACTGTCTGAGCCTGTCCTGATAATGTGCAGTCAGGAGATCCCCATATATTAGATTAAACCCAGCACTGTCTGAGCCTGTCCTGATAATGTGCAGTCAGGAGATCCCCATATATTAGATTAAACCCAGCACTGTCTGAGCCTGTCCTGATAATGTGCAGTCAGGAGATCCCCATATATTAGATCTAAACCCAGCACTGTCTGAGCCTGTCCTGATAATGTGCAGTCAGGAGATCCCATATATTAGATCTAAACCCAGCCCTGTCTGAGCCTGTCCTGATTACAATATTCACCAATAAGCCATTCTGGGTTAAGGTGTGATTTACTAACCATCACACATGCACTCCGTCCTAAATATCTGTAAATCACTTGCAATCACATCAGATCCAAGACCCCCAATACAATCAGTCAACCTGACCTTGTATCCAACAGCTACAATGTGGCAAAATGTGTCACAGTATGCACGCAGGCCCCAATCCCCAATATTGGGGATTAAATATATTTATTACTGACACAGCCCGTCACAGAGAAGGGGCAAAAACACTTACAAAAGAGGAAATTGAGGCCCTGAATTTGGGGGTTTGGGACATCTGATATTTATTGGCATGGGGTCTATCGTAGGTACAGGCCCAGTTGGTGCCAGTATATTACCAGCAAACAAGCTGACCCCACAGGAAGAAAATGTCTGGCCATCCCTCCCCTCCTCCAGCCCACCATGACGCTGCAGATACAGGATATATGGGGGGTTCCTGGCCAGATCTATCCCTTCACCTAGCACACGGCTTCTCTGCTTATATTGGTGTATAATCCCCCCACCCCCGGCACACACTGAGTCAGGGAATCCCCATTAATATTACATGGCACTGAGCCCCCCCTCCCGTCCCGCAGGCACCCTCCATCTCTTCCCTGCAGGATCATGTGTTTGATGTATTTAAGGCTGATACAGTCAGTGTTACAATGATCACATTTGGATTATTTATGTAAACTGCTTGTTGGATATTGTGTGTAAGGTGTGTGTACCTGTGATGTGTGGTATCTATAATTCATATACTGAGTGTGTCTGTGTGTGATGCTGACATTTTGCTTGGTATTGTGTGTGTATTGTGTGTGACAATCATACATTTGTTTGCTATTGTGTGTATGTGTGTGACACTCACATTTTTGTTGGTACCATGTGTGTATTTGTGTGACACACATTTTGCTTGGTACCGTGTGTGTGTGTGTGTATGTGTGTGACACACATTTTTCTTGGTACCGTGTGTGTATTTGTGTGACACATATTTTCCTTGGTACCGTGTGTATGTGTGTGACACACATTTTGCTTGGTACCATGTGTGTATGCGTGTGACACACATTTTGCTTAGTAATGTGTGTGACACAAATTTTGCTTGGTACTATGTGTGTATGTGTTTGACACCCATTTTGCTTGGTAATGCGTGTGACACACATTTGGGTTGGTACTGTGTGTGAGACACTAGCACTTTGCTTGTTACTGTGTGTGTGTGTGTGACACTCGCACTTTTCTTGTTGCTGTGTGTGTGTGAGACTCACACTTTGCTTGTAACTGTGTGTGTGTGACACTCACACTTTGCTTGTTGCTTGTATGTGTGTCAGAGACACTCGCAGTTTGCTTATTACAGAGGATGTGTGTGTGTGTGTGTGTGTGTATGTGTGTGTGTAACACTCATATTTCCATTTCTTTGATTCAGCTTTATACCATTTAGTGTCTATACCAAGGTCAGGTCACACTATACGGAGTTAAACTGCCCAGTGTGTCTACTTATGAATATGAAGAGTGACAATGATCACACAATGTATGATAATGTCAGTGGTGGCCGCCATCTTGGTTCTACAGCTGATGACATGTTGGCCTGTGAGTTAGTGCAGCACATTTCACACATACCAAGTATTTCAGAAGATTATTGTAAACTGATCAATCAAAAGGGCCCACATATGTTATCAGAAAAAAACAGACTCATCAAAGGTCTACTTACAAAGCAATATGGCTGATCCATACTGGGCACATGTTAAGGATAATATGTCCTGCTCATTTGGGGTCTTTACAAAAGGCTGAGCCCTCCATGTTTGAAGTAATGACCCACATCTTTTTACATATACACGCACAGAACACAAAGCATGTGAAAAGTCATTACCCATCAAAGTGTGTGTGTGTGATGTGTGTATGAGGAAACACATTGCTAGATGCAGTATGTGAAATGCGTCAGGTATGGTGGTCATACATTAGCGGGCATGGTGTGTGAGATGCATCATGTATTGAAGATGTTGGCAGATTCAGCCTGTGAAATGCAAAGGGGTCTAGCAGAGGACACTGTTAAATAAATTGGTTGAGCAGCTAGGGTTCATTTCAGGTTAGTTTTAGTGTTCAGAGTTAGTTAAGGCTTAATATTAGGGATTCATTTTAAGATTAGTCCTAGGGTTAGTATTAGGGTCTCGTCTAAGGGTCTAGCTGGAGTTACTTTACTAGGGGGTATCAGAGGTGAAATGACCGCAAGGAACAGTCATAGACCCGCAGGAGGTCAGCCGTGGATAGGCCCAGTCTGTGAAACGCGTGGTCTCTGAATATGTAGTGTGAGAGAGTGACATCAGGTTGGATTACACACACATCAATGGATATATTATCTATACTATGTGTGTACAGCTATAGCCATGGAAGTTACCTGGTTGGGCCTGGGGTTTCAGGGTGAGCAGACTCACATTTTGTGCATTGTGTGCACAAAATGATGTGTGTGACATCTTACTAAGGGCAGTGTGTCTGGGTGTAGTGTGTGTGTGACATTTTACTAAGGGCAGTGTGTCTGGGTGCAGTGTGTGTGTGACATTTTACTAAGGGCAGTGTGTCTGGGTGCAGTGTGTGTGTGACATTTTACTAAGGGCAGTGTGTCTGGGTGCAGTGTGTGTGTGTGTGTGTGACATCTTACTAAGGGCAATGTGTTTGGGTGCAGTGTGTGTGTGACATCTTACTAAGGGCAGTGTGTGTGTGACATCTTACTAAGAGCAGTGTGTCTGGGTGCAGTGTGGGTGTGTGACATCTTACTAAGGGCAGTGTGTCTGGGTGCAGTGTGTGTGACATCTTAGTAAGGGCAGTGTGCCTGGGTGCAGTGTGTGTGTGTGTGACATCTTCCTAAGGTCAGTGTATCTGGGTGCAGTGTGTGTGTGTGACATCTTACTAAGGGCAGTGTGTCTGGGTGCAGTGTGTGTGTGTGTGTGTGACATCTTACTAAGGGCAATTTGTCTGGGTGCAGTGTGTGTGTGACATCTTAGTAAGGGCAGTGTGTTTGGGTGCAGTGTGTGTGTGACATCTTACTAAGGGCAGTGTATCTGGGTGCAGTGTGTGTGTAATATCTTACTAAGAGCAGTGTGTCTGGGTGCTGTGTGTGTGAAATCTTAATAAGAGCAGTGTGTCTGGGTGCAGTGTGTGTGAAATCTTACTAAGAGCAGTGTGTCTGGGTGCATTGTGTGTGTAATATCTTACTAAGGGTAGTGTGTCTGTGTGCAGTGTGTGTGTAAAATCTTACTAAGGGTAGTGAACTGGAATGTTGCTGGATACAGTGTGCATGTGGCGTGTCTTTTGATGCAGTGTGTCTCTAGGTGTGTGACACTAGAATTTTGCTGGATGTGGTGTATGCCTCTCTATGTGTGTGACACTGGCATTTTGCTGGATGCAGTGTGTGTCTCTAGGTGTGTGACACGTTGCAGTGTATGTGTCTGGGTGCAGGGTGTATGTTTGACACTAGTATTCTGTAAGATGCTGAATATCGGAGACACAAGTATTTAGCTGGATGACGGTTGGTGTATGTGTGAGTGCAGGGTGTGTAGCACTGACATTTTCCGGCTGCTGGTTATGTTTCAGGATGTAGTGTGTATCTACGTGCTAGTATTGCCTGATGTGTGTGAATGCAGGGAATGCATGACACCAGTATTTAGCTGGATGCAGTGTATATCTGGGTGCAGGGTGTGTGTCACTGGTAATTTGCAGGATGCACTGCGTGTGTGTGTGTGTGTGACACTAGCATTCCGCTTGCTGCAGTGTGTATATGACTTGTTTTGCAGTGTGTGTGTCAGGATGCAGTGTTTGTGTAAGGATGCAGTGTGTGTGTAAGGATGCAGTGTGTGTGTCAGGGTGCAGTGTTTGTGTAAGGATGCAGTGTGTGTGTCAGGATGCAGTGTTTGTGTAAGGATACAGTGTATGTGACACTAGCATTTAGCTTGCTGCAGTGCCCCCTGTTTGCAGTGTGTGTGTGTGTGTGTGTGTGTCTGGGTGTGTAACACTCACATCTTGCTGGGTGCTGCTGCTGCTGCTGCTGTTCAGTCTCTGATGCTGCGGCTTCTTCTTCTTCTCCAGGCTCTGACAAAAGATGGCTCTCAATGACGTCACTACCATCCGGGGCCTTAGAGAGGGGGAGGGGAGGAGAAGGGAGGGGGAGATTGGGGGAGGGGGGGATGGATGAGAATATATATTATTCATATAGCTATAATGTGTGTGTTTAAGTGTGTATGTGTACATATGTTATATAGCTATAATGTGTGTGTTTAAGTGTGTATGTGTACATATGTTATATAGCTATAATGTGTGTGTTTAAGTGTGTATGTGTACATATGTTATATAGCTATAATGTGTGTGTTTAAGTGTGTATGTGTACATATGTTATATAGATATAATGTGTGTGTTTAAGTGTGTATGTGTACATATGTTATATAGCTATAATGTGTGTGTTTAAGTGTGTATGTGTACATATGTTATATAGCTATAATGTGTGTGTTTAAGTGTGTATGTGTACATATGTTATATAGATATAATGTGTGTGTTTAAGTGTGTATGTGTACATATGTTATATAGATATAATGTGTGTGTTTAAGTGTGTATGTGTACATATGTTATATAGATATAATGTGTGTGTTTAAGTGTGTATGTGTACATATTTTATATAGCTATAATGTGTGTGTTTAAGTGTGTATGTGTACATATGTTATATAGCTATAATGTGTGTGTTTAAGTGTGTATGTGTACATATGTTATATAGATATAATGTGTGTGTTTAAGTGTGTATGTGTACATATGTTATATAGATATAATGTGTGTGTTTAAGTGTGTATGTGTACATATTTTATATAGCTATAATGTGTGTGTTTAAGTGTGTATGTGTACATATGTTATATAGATATAATGTGTGTGTTTAAGTGTGTATGTGTACATATGTTATATAGCTATAATGTGTGTGTTTAAGTGTGTATGTGTACATATGTTATATAGATAAAATGTGTGTGTTTAAGTGTGTATGTGTACATATGTTATATAGCTATAATGTGTGTGTTTAAGTGTGTATGTGTACATATGTTATATAGATATAATGTGTGTGTTTAAGTGTGTATGTGTACATATGTTATATAGCTATAATGTGTGTGTTTAAGTGTGTATGTGTACATATGTTATATAGATATAATGTGTGTGTTTAAGTGTGTATGTGTACATATGTTATATAGATATAATGTGTGTGTTTAAGTGTGTATGTGTACATATGTTATATAGCTATAATGTGTGTGTTTAAGTGTGTATGTGTACATATGTTATATAGCTATAATGTGTGTGTTTAAGTGTGTATGTGTACATATGTTATATAGCTATAATGTGTGTGTTTAAGTGTGTATGTGTACATATGTTATATAGATATAATGTGTGTGTTTAAGTGTGTATGTGTACATATGTTATATAGATATAATGTGTGTGTTTAAGTGTGTATGTGTACATATGTTATATAGATATAATGTGTGTGTTTAAGTGTGTATGTGTACATATGTTATATAGCTATAATGTGTGTGTTTAAGTGTGTATGTGTACATATGTTATATAGATATAATGTGTGTGTTTAAGTGTGTATGTGTACATATGTTATATAGATATAATGTGTGTGTTTAAGTGTGTATGTGTACATATGTTATATAGATATAATGTGTGTGTTTAAGTGTGTATGTGTACATATGTTATATAGATATAATGTGTGTGTTTAAGTGTGTATGTGTACATATGTTATATAGATATAATGTGTGTGTTTAAGTGTGTATGTGTACATATGTTATATAGATATAATGTGTGTGTTTAAGTGTGTATGTGTACATATGTTATATAGATATAATGTGTGTGTTTAAGTGTGTATGTGTACATATGTTATATAGATATAATGTGTGTGTTTAAGTGTGTATGTGTACATATGTTATATAGATATAATGTGTGTGTTTAAGTGTGTATGTGTACATATGTTATATAGATATAATGTGTGTGTTTAAGTGTGTATGTGTACATATGTTATATAGCTATAATGTGTGTGTTTAAGTGTGTATGTGTACATATGTTATATAGATATAATGTGTGTGTTTAAGTGTGTATGTGTACATATGTTATATAGCTATAATGTGTGTGTTTAAGAGTGTATGTGTACATATGTTATATAGCTATAATGTGTGTGTTTAAGTGTGTATGTGTACATATGTTATATAGCTATAATGTGTGTGTTTAAGTGTGTATGTGTACATATGTTATATAGCTATAATGTGTGTGTTTAAGTGTGTATGTGTACATATGTTATATAGATATAATGTGTGTGTGTAACAGGTTATAATGTACAAATAGTATATAAAACACATACACATATATACACATTGATGGATATTTACCTTATTTACACCTTCATTATCTGTGCTGATCTTCGCTAATATAACATTATATATTATTTAATAAACCTCATATATATATTTATATAATTTCCTTCTCCACCCAAGGAAAGTCTTGGGGGGGCCCAGGGGATGTCGCCAGGATCATATATTAAGCGTATACCCCCAATTTGTGAATGTTTATGTTGTTTACCGCAAGCCGCCATCCCTGGGACATAAAGCCGCCCCTAGGGTTGCCACCTGGCCGGTATTTTACCGGTAGGCTGGTAAAAAAAATGTCATCAGGCCAATGTTAAGTCTATGGAGAAAGTAGCAAGGCCGGTATTTTTCTGAACAAAAGGTGGCAACCCTAGTCCGCCCCGCTTATAGCAGCCTTGTTGTGGCTATGTGGTCACCCTAGGCCACGCGTTTAGATTATGCGGTCGATGGGAGCCACTGTGCTACGCCATGTGAAGTGCTTGGAGGTTGCGTGACTCGCAGGGTTAAAACTTTATCCAAAAATAAACAACAAAACACTCTAAGAACCTAAACCCCTAAAGATCTGCCTATTTACACCCCAAACCCTGAGAACCTACTGAGACCTTGAGAATCTGCCTAATTACCCCTGACTCCCTGAGAGTGTGCCCATTCACCCAGAGAATCTACCTAGTTACCCCTGACTCCCTGTGAGTGTGCCCATTCACCCAGAGAATCTGCCTAGTTACCCCTGACTCCCTGTGAGTGTGCCCATTCACCCAGAGAATCTACCTAGTTACCCCTGACTCCCTGTGAGTGTGCCCATTCACCCAGAGAATCTACCTAGTTACCCCTGACTCCCTGTGAGTGTGCCCATTCACCCAGAGAATCTACCTAGTTACCCCTGACTCCCTGTGAGTATGCCCATTCACCCAGAGAATCTATCTAGTTACCCCTGACTCCCTGTGAGTGTGCCCATTCACCCAGAGAATCTACCTAGTTACCCCTGACTCCCTGTGAGTGTGCCCATTCACCCAGAGAATCTGCCTAGTTACCCCTGACTCCCTGTGAGTGTGCCCATTCACCCAGAGAATCTGCCTAGTTACCCCTGACTCCCTGAGAGTGTGCCCATTCACCCAGAGAATCTGCCTATTTACCCCTGATTCTCAGAGAATCTGCCTAGTTACCCCTGACTCCCTGAGAGTGTGCCCATTCACCCAGAGAATCTGCCTAGTTACCCCTGATTCTCAGAGAATCTGCCTAGTTACCCCTGATTCTCAGAGAATCTGCCTAGTTACCCATAACTCCGTGTGAGTCTGCCCATTCACCCAGAGAATCTACCTAGTTACCCCTGACTCCCTGTGAGTGTGCCCATTCACCCAGAGAATCTACCTAGTTACCCCTGACTCCCTGTGAGTCTGCCCATTCACCCTGAGAATCTACCTAGTTACCCCTGACTCCCTGAGAGTGTGCCCATTAACCCAGAGAATCTACCTAATTACCGCTATCTCCCTGAGAATCTGCCCTTTCACCCTGAGAATCTGCCAATTCGTCCCTGAGAATCTACCTAGTTACCCCCGACACCCTGAGAATCTGCCCATGCACCTTGAGAATCTACCTATTTACTTGTGGCTCCCTGAGAATATGCCTATTCATCCTGAGAATCTACCTAGTTACCCCTGACTCCCTATAATCATTAACAACACCCTGAAACTCTGCCATTATCCCACAGGACCCTGAGAAACTGCTCAGTCTCCCTGAGAATCTACCTAGTTACCCCAGGCTCCCTAAGAATCTGCACATTCACCCTGAGAATCTACCTAGTTACCACTGACTCCCTGAGAATCTGCCCTTAAACCCTGAGAATCTGCCTGGTTACCCCCAACACCCTGAGAATCTGCCCTTTCACCCTGAGAATCTACCTAGTTACCCCTGACTCCCTGAGAATCTGCCCTTAAACCCTGAGAATCTACCTGGTTACCCCAACACCCTGAAAGTCTGCCAATATACCCCAGAACCCTGAAAGCCCATTCATTCTGAGAACCTACCTACCAATAATGGTGCGGACCCCCATAATAAGGAATACAGTAAATAACTGACAGGGTGCTAGTCGCAGAGCCCCAAACACTGCCAAGGAGCGCGACACTAATATACAAATATATAAAATCTTTTATTAAATGATTAATACAGTATAAACATACAATGTATCACCATGGTTATTCACTCCAAACATAGGTAAGTATTGGAGTAATAGATACAGTAGAAGAGACAGGTATACACAAATCAATTCATAACAAACAAAATATTACACACAATATGATTTACTGAGTAAAGACAAGGGGTCTATGAGTAACTGGCCTTTCCCCTCAATAATCTGCCCTTTCACCTCAATAATCTGCCCTTTCACCTCAATAATCTGCCATTCCACCCCAATAATCTGCCCTTTCCCCTCAATAATCTGACTATTTACCCCAATAATCTGCCTATTTACCCCAATAATCTGCCCTTTCACCTCAATAATCTGTCTATTTACCCCAATAATCTGCCATTTCACCCCAATAATCTGCCCTTTCACCTCAATAATCTGCCTATTTACCACAATAATCTGCCCTTTCACCTCAATAATCTGCCCTTTCACCTCAATAATCTGACTATTTACCCCAATAATCTGCCATTTCACCCCAATAATCTGCCCTTTCACCTCAATAATCTTCCTATTCACCCCAATAATCTGCCCTTTCACCCCAATAATCTGCCCTTTCACCCCAATATTCTGCCCTTTCACCGCAATAATCAACCTATTCACCCTTACAATCTACCGAATTACCCCAATACACTGAGACGCTGCCCCTTCACCTTGGAAATCTGCTTATTTACCCCCAAGACCCCAAGAATCTGCCATCCCCCCCCCCCTGACATTTTGTTATAGAAATAATTCACTATATAGGACAGAGCTGATTTTAATCTAACCCGTATACAAAACCAATCTATGTTGCAGTCATGTAATCATATTACTTTATTTGTCTAAACACCCCAGTCTGCTTCTAGTTTATTTCTTTTTTTGTTTAAAATAATCTAAGAGAAGAATTGATTGGGGAATATACAGAAAAAGCAATATTTCCTGTACTATACTGTGACTAATTAACAATTATAGTGGCATTTAATGATTCTTTGGGCAACTGAAGCCATAGGAGAGTATAGTGTGCTTGTTTAGAGAAAGGGTGGTCCATGCATGGCACAGCCTTCCAGCAGGGGTGGTGCTGGTCTTTGCAGTGAGAAATAATAATTTTGAAGTATTTACAATATTCTAAAAAGTTTTTACCACCGCCCGTTTAATCTTCCCCTTAAAGAGAGAGTAAAGTAAAACAAAAAGAACAGACTGAGGTGCATGTGACGTCTATCATTAACCCTTCAAAATATATTACCTTTTTTAAAAGTACCGCATACTTACAGAATGTGTTGAGACCCAGAGACGAGGAGAGTCAGGTTGACACCTTTTTTTTTGGATGAGTAGGTTTAGAAGGCTAGCTTTCAAGAACTCTCACCTTCTGATCCCCCAGAGACCTTTAAATGTTTCATTATTTAGATATTCAGTTCTGTAGCACGTTTGCTACGTATCCTGACGGGAAAAAAAAGAAGATAATCATCCTTTGAGATGTTAATGTGCCTTGGGCAAAAGTTAGAACAGATAGAGAAGAATGAGGCAATAAACACGTATAGCTAGGGGATAACTAGGGGATATGATAGAAACATTTATATACATAAAGGGAATCAACACAGTACAGGAGGAGAGTATATTTAAAGGAAGAAAAACTACCACAACTAGAGGACATAGTCTTAAATTAGAGGGGCAACGATTTAAAGGTAATATCAGGAAGTATTCCTTTACTGAGAGGGTAGTGGATGTATGGAATAGGCTTCCAGCAGAAGTGGTAGAGGTAAACACAGTCAAGGAGTTTAAGCATGCGTGGGATAGGTATAAGGCTATCCTAGATATAAGATAGGGAACTGGGGACTAATGAAAGTATTACTTTACTGAGAGGGTAGTGGATGTATGGAATAGCCTTCCAGTAGAAGTGGTAGAGGTTAATACAGTGAAGGAGTTTAAGCATGCGTGGGATAGGTATAAGGCTATCCTAGATATAAGATAGGGAACTGGGGACTAATGAAAGTATTACATTACTGAGAGGGTAGTGGATGTATGGAATAGTCTTCCAGTAGAAGTGGTAGAGGTTAATACAGTGAAGGAGTTTAAGCATGCATGGGATAGGTATAAGGCTATCCTAGATATAAGATAAGGTCAGGGACTAATGATAGTATTACTTTACTGAGAGGGTAGTGGATGCATAGAATAGTCTTCCAGTAGAAGTGGTAGAGGTAAACACAGTGAAGGAGTTTAAGCATGCATGGGATAGGTATAAGGCTATCCTAGATATAAGATAAGGTCAGGGACTTATAAAAAAATTACTTTACTGAGAGGGTAGTGGATGTATGGAATAGTCTTCCAGTAGAAGTGGTAGAGGTTAATACAGTGAAGGAGTTTAAGCATGCGTGGGATAGGTATAAGGCTATCCTAGATATAAGATAATGTCAGGGACTAATGAAAGTATTACTATACTGAGAGGGTAGTGGATGTATGGAATAGTCTTCCAGTAGAAGTGGTAGAGGTTAATACAGTGAAGGAGTTTAAGCATGCGTGGGATAGGTATAAGGCTATCCTAGATATAAGATAAGGCCAGGGACTAATGAAAGTATTACTTTACTGAGAGGGTAGTGGATGCATGGAATAGCCTTCCAGCAGAAGTGGTAGAGGTTTATACAGTGAAGGAGTTTAAGCATGCATGGGATAGGTATAAGGCTATCCTAGATATAAGATAAGGCCAGAGACTAATGAAAGTATTACTTTACTGAGAGGGTAGTGGATGTATGGAATAGTCTTCCAATAGAAGTGATAGAGGTTAATACAGTGAAGGAGTTTAAGCATGCGTGGGATAGGTATAAGGCTATCCTAGATATAAGATAAGGCCAGGGACTAATGAAAGTATTACATTACTGAGAGGGTAGTGGATGCATGGAATAGTCTTCCAGTAGAAGTGGTAGAGGTTAATACAGTGAAGGAGTTTAAGCATGCATGGGATAGGTATAAGGCTATCCTAGATATAAGATAAGGTCAGGGACTAATGAAAGTATTACTTTACTGAGAGGGTAGTGGATGTATGGAATAGTCTTCCAGCAGAAGTGGTAGAGGTTAATACAGTGAAGGAGTTTAAGCATGCATGGGATAGGTATAAGGCTATCCTAGATATAAGATAAGGCCAGGGACTAATGAAAGTATTACATTACTGAGAGGGTAGTGGATGTATGGAATAGTCTTCCAGTAGAAGTGGTAGAGGTTAATACAGTGAAGGAGTTTAAGCATGCATGGGATAGGCATAAGGCTATCCTAGATATAAGATAAGGCCAGGGACTAATGAAAGTATTACTTTACAGAGAGGGCAGTGGATGTATGGAATAGTCTTCCGCCCCCTGATAGAGCTATACAGAGCAAAGACTCTAAACAACATGTCCGCCCCCTGATAGAGCTATACAGAGCAAAGATTCTAAACAACATGTCCGCCTCCTGATAGAGCTATACAGAGCAAACATTCTAAACAACATGTCCACCCCTGATAGAGCTATACAGTGCAAAGACTCTAAACAACATGTCCGCCCCCTGATAGAGCTATACAGAGCAAAGATTCTAAACAACATGTCCACCTCCTGATAGAGCTATACAGAGCAAAGACTCTAAACAACATGTCCGCCCCCTGATAGAGCTATACAGAGCAAAGATTCTAAACAACATGTCCACCCCTGATAGAGCTATACAGAGCAAATATTCTAAACAACATGTCCACCCCTGATAGAGCTATACAGAGCAAAGATTCTAAACAACACGTCCACCCCTGATAGAGCTATACAGAGCAAAGATTGTAAACAACATGTCCACCCCCTGATAGAGTTATACAGAGCAAAGATTGTAAACAACATGTCTGCCACTGATAGAGCTATACAGAGCAAAGATTCTAAACAACATGTCCACCCCTGATAGAGCTATACAGAGCAAAGATTGTAAACAACATGTCCACCCCCTGATAGAGTTATACAGAGCAAAGATTGTAAACAACATGTCTGCCACTGATAGAGCTATACAGAGCTAAGAGGGCTCAATAAGGTAATTTATTTGTATTCTTCCATTAAACCTTTAAAATATCTACATCTTCCAATTAAACTAACTATGTTTTCTCCCCTGACAGTTGTCCTTTAACAAGGCAGTAAAATAACTCGTCAAACTAGCTGGCTCAGAACTCAAAGATAATCAGTGGGCAATGATGTAGGGAGACTGACGCAGACGGGTGTGTTCACTAGTGAACTGTAGTGAACAGGCATTAATAGCCGAGTTGGAAAAATTCTCCAAGATGTCTGTGTTTCTGGCTCAGCTAGTAAAGCCTGATTTTGTTTTCCAGCGCACAGGTCTGTACAGTAGACGGTGTATGCCTGGATTAAACCTCATCCAATGTTCAGCCAGTACAAAGAGCCATGTATTGCTTTGCAGCTGCTTGCTGTACAAAAGCCATTGTCTACGGCGCTTGACGTGGATAGGGAGATCCGTCACCAGAGCGCTGTTTGCAGTGAGAGACGGCAATGTCAAACTCAAGGCCAAACTAGCCGAGTCGGGAAAATCCTCCCATTCAGCTGTATTGGAGAATTTTTCCAACTCGACTACTTTGGCCTGAAGCTTGAAATTCCCGTCTCAGTTCCCTTTATTGAATAGAGCCCAGATTAGCGTGATGACATATATAGGAGGCAGCACTTTATTGAGATGCCCTCTTAAAGGGCCAGTGTTTTTTTTAAATTATATTTAATTTCTTATGTAGACGCTTTATCATATATTAGGACAAACAGGGCTGGACTGATCATTTTTTGAAGGGGGCCCTAAGTGGGCCCCCAGGACCCTGGTAATGATGGAACTGAGGTTGGTGGCTGCAAGCCCTCAGGAGCCCATAGCACTTTCTTTCACATACAGTCCTGTTCTTCCCTCCTGACTGTGGTGAGACTGAATATAACCCCATGTGACAGTGGAGGGAGCTTCTGCTCGGGTTGAGGGTCCTGTTTCTACCCTGCTGCTGATGGAATCTGGTTGAACTTCCAGGGGGGGGGTCTAGGCAGGCAAGTGCAGAACGCAGCCCCCATCCCGTCTCCCCAGATGCCCATGCACCCAAATGTCCTTTGATGAGGCAGAAGACCACATTTAGCTATACTGCATGAGATGGAAGTCGCTAGTTTTTGCTTTTTGCAAAGGCTACAGATATCTTTTGAATGTTGTATCATTCAACTTACACTTTTAAAGAGGGACTAAACCCTAAAAATGGCAATATAAAATGCTTATCTTTTATCCTGGTCTAATGTGCTGGAACAAATAACTTATCTATACGTTTTCAGCATGTTCTGTGCTCCTTCTTCTACTACAGTGCTGACGTGGTTTGTCTGTCTCACTTCTGTCTACTTCCTTCTACTACAGAGTATGTATGAGCATTCACACCACTGTCTCCTTCCTGGTTACGTTATCATTCCCATACACATATTCATTTTCATTCGCATTCTCATTCACACACACTCTCCTCCCTCCCATCTTCCATGATTGACTCACAGACACACCACTAGGAGTGACCGAGGGTCGCAGGATCATCTCAGTGAAGTAGCAGCTGTTTCGCGTAATGATTTCTCTCAAGTCTTTGCTGGCTTTGACAAACAAATTATATAAAACATGGAGAAATGGCTTTTTTTGTACATAAAAATATACCTCCTTACATTTTAAATGGCCAAAGAGGGACTCTTATGTTTTTGGGGTGAGTGGCTGAAGGTGTGGCTATGGGCGGGGCATTTTTAGGTAACTGTACAGCCAATTGATAGCTAATAATGTCATTTGGCAAGCCATTTAGGATAAGAATAATACATTTTATTTACAATAGGTGATAAAAAAAAAAACACATTTACTGCATTTTAAGCAAACTGTAAGATGGGTTTTATTGCTTTGGAGCTCTAAGCTTACATTCTTAGCTTCTACAAAATAGGGAGACTAAAGGGGTCTTCCTTCCCCACCCCAGGGATGTCATTTAGTTTAATTCCATATATTCAGTCTGTTTAGCAGTGACCTCTAAATCTAACTGCAAAATGCAAATCTAAGTGGACATTTGGGGGAAGGGGAGAGTAACTAATCCAAAGTTTTCTGCTTCTAAAAAAAAATATGTAGCGAAGTAAAATAATAAATAAAAATATATATATTCAAGCAAATGGGAAAAAAAAGATTGCCAACTGTGTGGTATAGTTTGAAGCAGGTCCCGTAGCAGAGTGCATGTTTTCCAGGGTAATCTGGACAATAGCTATATCAAAGCAAGGCAGTAGCTGTATCAAAGCAAGACAGTAGGTATATCAAAGCAAGACAGTAGGTATATCAAAGCAAGGCAGTAGCTGTATCAAAGCAAGGCAGTAGCTATATCAAAGCAAGACAGTAGCTATATCAAAGCAAGACAGTAGGTATATCAAAGCAAGACAGTAGGTATATCAAAGGAAGACAGTAGCTTTAGCAAAGCAAGACAGTAGATATATTAAAGCAATACAGTTGGTATATCAAAGCAAGACAGTAGCTATATCAAAGCGACAGTAGCTGTATCAAAGCAATAAAGTACCTATATCAAAGCAAGATAGTAGCTATATCAAAGCAATACAGTATCTATATTAAAGCTATACAGTTGGTATATCAAAGCAAGATGGCAGCTATATCAAAGCAAGATGGCAGCTATATCAAAGCAAGACAGTAGGTATATATCAAAGCAAGACAGTAGCTTGTTGTTGATGATACAAAGATTTGCAGCAGGGTTGATATTCATGGAGGGATAAGCCAAATGGCAAATGATTTAGCTAAACTAGAAAAATGGTCAGAGCAGTGGCAACTGACATTTAATGTGGACAAGTGCAAGATTATGCACCTTGGGCGTAAAAACCCAAAAGCAGAATATAGACTATTTGGTACAGTCCTAACCTCAACATCTGAGGAAAGGGATTTAGGAGTAATAATTTCAGAGGACTTGAAGGTAGGTAGGTAATGCAATAGAGCAGCAGGAAATACTAGCAGAATGCTTGGTTGCATAGGGAGAGGTATTAGCAGTAGGAAGAGGGAAGTGCTTATGCCATTGTACAGAGCACTGGTGAGACCTCACTTGGAGTATTGTACGCAGTACTGGAGACCATATCTCCAGAAAGATATTGATACTTTGGAGAGAGTTCAGAGAAGGGCTACTAAACTGGTTCATGGGTTGAAGGATAAAACTTACCAGGAAAGTTTAAAGCATCTTAACATGTATAGCTTGGAGGACAGACGTAACAGGGGGGATATGATAGAAACATTTACATACATAAAGGGAATCAACACAGTAAAGGAAGAGAGTATATTTAAAAGAAGAAAAACTACCACAACTAGAGGACATAGTCTTAAATTAGAGGGACAACGATTTAAAAGTAATATCAGGAAGTATTACTTTACTGAGAGGGTAGTGGATGTATGGAATAGCCTGCCAGCAGAAGTGGTAGAGGTAAACACGGTCAAGGATTTTAAGCATGCGTGGGATAGACACAAGGCTATCCTAGCTATAAGACCGGGAACGGGGGACTAATAAAAGTACTCAAAAAAAATTGGGCAGACTAGATGGACCGAATGGTTCTTATCTGCCGACACATTCTATGTTTCTATGTTTCTAGCTATATCAAAGCAATACAGTATCTATATTAAAGCTATACAGTTGGTATATCAAAGCAAGATGGTAGCTATAACAAAGTGACAGTAGCTATATCAAAGCAAGACACTAGGTATATATCAAAGCAAGACAGTAGCTATATCAAAGCAATAAAGTAGCTATATCAAAGCAAGACAGTAGCTATATCAAAGCAAGACAGTAGCTATATTAAAGCAAGATAGTAGGTATATATCAAAGCATGACAGTAGCTGTATCAAAGCAAGACGGTATCTGTATCAAAGCAAGACAGTAGCTATATCAAAGCAAGACAGTAGCTATATCAAAGCAAGACAGTATCTGTATCAAAGCAAGACAGTAGCTATATCAAAGCAAGACAGTAGCTATATCAAAGCAAGACAGTATCTGTATCAAAGCAAGACAGTAGCTATATCAAAGCAAGACAGTATCTGTATCAAAGCAAGACAGTAGCTATATCAAAGCAAGACAGTAGCTATATCAAAGCAAGACAGTATCTGTATCAAAGCAAGACAGTAGCTATATCAAAGCAAGACAGTAGCTATATCAAAGCAAGACAGTATCTGTATCAAAGCAAGACAGTAGCTATATCAAAGCAAGACAGTATCTGTATCAAAGCAAGACAGTAGCTATATCAAAGCAAGACAGTAGCTATATCAAAGCAAGACAGTATCTGTATCAAAGCAAGACAGTAGCTATATCAAAGCAAGACAGTAGCTATATCAAAGGGACACTTGTGTTGAAATTATCTACATGCAAGTGATTTTTGAAATGGGACAAAAGGGTAGTGATTACAACCAGCGCTAGATGAGTATGGAGCAGCAACCTAAATACTGTGATAACCCAAAAATGACAAAAAAAAGATGAAAATGCAACAGAATGTAGTATGAGTGCACTAAAAAAGAAATAATAAAATATTTATATAATCCTTACTACTGTGTGTGACTAAGAATTCAAACTATTTACATAACCTTTTTATAGGCAATTCTAGCTGTGCATATTCAGTGATAACTTGGAAGAGAAAATCATACAGGGACCATGATAGTGTAGTGTCCATCACATGTATCATACATGATGTATGGATTCCATCCAGATCCAAACCTTCCTATTCACTCCCAGTGCTGAGTATCTACACGTCTGTCAGTGCATTATATTATACGGGGGCTTGCATGTAAAAAGGTTTATAAGAACTTGCACGGAGGACGATCTTACTTGAGCAGTATTATGGCTCAAATTCAGATAAGTGAGGTCAGGAGGGGAGTGACCTTTTTCGGGGGGCACCTTGGATGCCGAATACTACAGACAAAAAACAGCCGGTGTTCTGACAAATTTGGATTTGCAGAATGGAACTGCTGAGCATATACAAATACACACTTAGTTAGAGTTAAGGTCTAGGGCTAGGTTGATCGTTGGGGTTGGGGTTAAAGGGTCAAGTAGGGGGAAATTATTAGGGGAACCCCCCTCCCCCTGAGCTGCTTTGGATTTATTGTCCTATAACTTCTATAAAACAACAGAAAACATGTAAACATCGGCTATATCTAAACTCAGGAAACTATTTAGCTGTGGTCTTTTACTGTTTGTAGATTTTTCAGGTAAAAATGTGAAAAAAAAATTTTTGTTTCAATTTTTTAAACATAGTTTATATATATATTTTTTTTAATAGTAAATGATATGATGAAAATAATGGTATCTAAGGATAGCCCTTCTCATGGTGATATATATATATGTAAACAATATATTTAATATGTGTAGGTACATTAAATGAGAAAGAGGAAAATTACAGCTAAACACAAACACTGCAGTGATAAATGACAGCCAGTGTCACTAAGGGGTTAAAGTATTTCTATTTAAAATTCTACACTTGATGCAATGTTTCAATGAACATAATTTCTTTTTTTTTTTTACCGACAGTTGTCCTTTCAATGGGCTACCCTGCCTATTAATTTTCCAAGTGAGAGAGGGGGCAGCTCGGGCAAAATCTTGCAGGTGCGAGTGGGAAGACGTGATGAGGTTGGAGGTGAGCTTTAGTCCAACTGAAGACAGCAGTGGTCGAGCAGGGTAGTGTCGGTTAATGAGGAAGGCAATATAGGGAGGGCTTTGTAGATAAGCAATAGAAGGGTTGACTCACTATAGACTGATGTGGCCAGAAATGGGTTCGTATTGGGCAAGTTATCCGAAACTTCAGAAATAGCCGAACTCCAGCTACTCAGTATATCCGAATTCGGGTCCAAAACGCCTGCGTTCAAACCGAAGATTCGGAAGCATTTGGATCGGAACAATTTTGCTAAGCAAACCATAGACTTCAGGGAACATACACAAAATGTACCCATTTCGATTCTTCAGATTTTAGTTGGAGAATTAAGTAGATAGGTGTCGCAGAATTAAAGTAAACATATTTTAAACATTATTATAATTTTAAGTTACCGGTATATATCATAATATTTATATATATATATTAATATAGGCATTTTTAAATTTGAGTAAAAAATTATTTGATATTAGTTAAATT
Source organism: Pelodytes ibericus (assembly GCA_036172795.1). NCBI lineage: Eukaryota > Metazoa > Chordata > Amphibia > Anura > Pelodytidae > Pelodytes > Pelodytes ibericus. Next base: position 217,963,785 of record CM069858.1, on the reverse strand, counting down.
ACATTTAATTTATTTTTATGTAAATAATGTGTATATATATTTTTTTTATATATTTTTTTTTTATTATTATTTTATTATACTTTAGGCCATCGGCTGTAGCCAAAGTCATCCCTTTGAATTTTCGGAGAGGAATTTGGCTATATTGGTAATAGCTGAGTTCCTCCGAAAATATGGCTTTGAAAAAAGCTAAAGTCGTGCCAATAGAAACAAAATATAGGCGCCATCTCCTCTCGGCGACCCCCTCCATTGGCTTCCTGTCCACTCTAGAATAAAATGTGATAATTTTACGGCCTGTATATTAGGTCACTTACAGGCAGACAGAACTGCTCTCTTAGGGTTGCCACCTGGCCGGTATTTTACCGGCAGGCCGGTAAAAAAATTGGCATCAGGCCAGTGTTAAGGCTATGGAGACAGTACCAAGGCCGGTATTTTTTTGAAGAAAAGGTGGCAACCCTATGCTCTCTTCATTCACTCCGTCAGCAGGATGGGTAATAATGTATCTCCTTGTGGGACAATGTTACCTTTACACGTAGATGTGATTTCTCTTGGCTCAGGATGTGTGAAGAGAAAGTAATGCACAATGGTGTAGTACAGTAAAATACACATTTTAATATAAAGAAATACAAAGGCTTACTTGTGAGTACAGTTAAGCAGCTCACTAAAAGCACAGGATCAGATATATAGATGATATCTTTTTTTATCTGAAAAGGTAGTAAGGATGCTCTACTTAATTTCTTGAACCATCTTAATAGTAATGATTAGAATATACAGCTTACCTCTGCTTATAACAGAGAAAATGTAACTTTTTTTAGGCCTGGAAATGTAAAAACAGAGGGCGACAAGTTCATTCGTTTAGACCAGTGATTCTCAAACCTGTCGTCAGGACCCCCCAACGGTCCAGGATTTAGGGTTCACCCAGTTGTATTTAAATAAGATGATGTAGAACACCTGGTGTGGTTCCCTATCCATTAAGCAGCCATACCAGGTGGTCTACATATTCTTATTTAAACACAACTGGGTAATCCCTAAATCCTGGGCCGTTGGGGGGGTTCTGAGGACAGGTTTGAGAATCACTGGTTAAGACAGTGGTCATTTCCCCCCATGGCTCACAAATATTCCCAAAAATCAGCTCATTAGATTAAAATGTAATTGCACTGATAATTACATTTTTTTTTTTAATAAAAAAACAAAACTGGCCATTAAACGACATTTTCTTGATCACCGTAAGCTGAAGGCCTTATTTAGTTTTGCTCTAACTGAGGTCTGTTATACCGCTAGGGAAACTTTTTAAAAATAAAGTTATAAACAAGGAGATAAATGATGTGACATTCGTTACTGATTTCAATCAAGACCACAGATACCCAAAAGAGATATAGAAAAAGACAGATTTAAAGAAGATTTTAACTGATCAATGGAGTTTGAAGCTACAGAGGTGGCCCTAATCTTAAAGGGACACTACCACTTACATAATACTAGACTAGATAACCTGGTAATTTAAAACAAACACACATATAAATTATATGCCACTGTTGTTTTATATGATTGAATTAATTGCATATGAAAGGAAAAATAAAATTGTGTTTATCTCCAGCATCCATTTTGAGAATATTTCCCATGATGCAAAATCATCAAAAATCTTCCAACCAGTTTCACTTTACAATGCCAAAGCCTGCATAATGATGTCATAAGATACTCCCCTGCTCGCTTACTGGCTCCTGTGTATCACTAGTGGGCAGGACTAGGTGGCTGTGTACAACTATTTTTCATCTGCCTGCCAACACAAAGAGAGGAGATTGACATGATCAAACAGGATCATAACTCGGCCCCCTTGTGTCATTTTTTGGTGGGAGCGTCCCTTTAAATCTATAGTGACAAACTTTTTGAGATAACATAGGCCATGGGTGAACTATTTTGGCATATTTGATGGTTTTGATAGGTGCGAGATGTGCAGAGCCTGTGCTACTAGTCATGCTATGCGAGGCAGGAAGGTCCCATATTTTAGGCTGCCCCATCACGGAGACGGTGTGCACAGGAGGAAGCCGCAAACAGCGCAATGCGAATGATACACCCCTTCCTCTCGGTGATATTGATCTGCCGCCAAGTCTTCGGATTCAACACTAGCGCCTGTAGAGGGATATTCTTTTTAAAAAAAAATATATATTATGATCTTTATTAAGTTTTACACATATATAAAAGTAAAGATCACAATAAAACCATTATCCTTCAGTGATGTAGAGAGGATGGTTCCTGGATGAAGGTCTGGTGTTTTCTCAAGCAGCATTGTCGTTCAGCTCCATACAGGACCCTATACTATCCAGCCCGTATGCCCAGATCAGCCGGTTTTTGTTGATCTGACACTTTTCTTGAGCTACGTGCTAACTGCACTCACAATTCTTGTAAGTAAGGCCTTTGTATTTCTTTATATCAGGGGTGTCCAAGTTTTTTTGCAGTGGGTCACTTCACATTAAATTTATGTGTTCATGGACATTTTTCTTTTCATTGAGAAAACATTATAAACACTATATATATATATTATTTAATTTGCCTTTTATATATATTTTGTGTGCAGTAATGTGCAGTTGGAGGTGCGGTTACAGCTGTCACGCGGGCGGCACCTCGATTGCCCGCACGTTGGACACCCCTGCTATATAGTAAAAGTTGTCTTTTACTGTACTACACCATTGTGCTTTATTTTCTCTTCACACATCCTGAGCCAAGAGAAATCACATCTACATGTAAAGGTTTCATTGTCCCACAGGGAGACAAGTCCCACATTATTACCAAGTTATTCGATTTATTGTAATTTATCCTATTTTAGTTTGGTGAAAAATCAAGGTATTTTTTCCACCACATAAACGTGCACTGCCATGACAATATTTCAATATTTTTGTAGCGCCCGACACTTTTCTTTTTCCTGTTATGGGGAGGGAGGGAGACTACCATTTTGTTTTGCATGATTTCAGTGTGCTGTGATGTCTGAACTTCGGACGTGTTTGGAGGCTCATCATGGCTACCTGAATAGCTAAAAATTCCGAGGCACCCATTTTTGGTGCCAAAAATCAAAAGCTACCCGAGTAGACCGTAAAATTATACACATTTTATTCTAGAGTGGACAGGAAGCCAATGGAGGGTGTCGCCGAGTGGAGATGAGCCTGGCAGCTGTGTTTTGAATAGACTGCAAGGAAGGAAGATGAACCAGACAAGAGCTCTAGCAGCATCTCCGCTTCAAATGCATAGAAATTGTTCCATATGCGCAGGGGACGGGGGGGGGGGGGGGGGGGGGGGGGATCTGGCCAGTGACTGAATAAGGGGGATAAAGGGCAGAGCCAAAAACAACCCCAAGACACTATACACTGTCAGCAGGCACCATCTTAGCATTTGCCAGTGATGGAGAAGTCAGGTAAAGGGTCGGAACTCTATAAAATCAGCTCTGTTTTTGGAGATGAAGTTTTAGGCAGTGATCAGACATCCAGGTGGAGATGGCAAAACAGACTGTCGCTAACACACAAGCGAGGTCAGGGGACTTTTAGTGCTACACAGAACTGGTGTACTGTGCTGCATCGCCAATCAGCTGGGTAGGTTTTCAGTTGACCAAGAGGTGGTTAAAAGTATCTTCACCAGGCTTTAATACATTCCTGCTCGCAGGACGTACAATACCGTCCAAAAAAATACTGGGTCATTTCACATCTGCTTGGGGTAAGGAGCGGATCCGTCGGTCCAGCTGCAGAGAGATGCCACCTGGCACATAAGGCCAATGAGTAACCGCAGTTTGCTCGGTTAAATATACCCAGTGCTCAAAGAGCGCCGGTGACTTATTGGAATCTCGCGGTTCTAGTTTGGGGCACACCTCCATGATGTAGCGAGATCTTGTAATCTTTTGGCAGGTACCCAAGCAGGTCTATAAAGACCCCAACTAGGTCTATACCTCAGATTACAAAAGTTTAGTATTTTCGTTCTGAACTTCGTTTATTTTCTAGCCAGGGGTTCCTTTAAAAGAATATATGTACTTACATTATTTAAAAAAAAAAAAAAAAAAAACTCAAAGACTAAGAAAGGGGTAAACAAAAATACTCCCCTAAGCCTGAGCATTCAAAACATTCTCCTCTCAAGCGTTACACAGACTTTAATAAGAAAGGATTTCAATAAAAACGTACACACTTTAAAATGACAGCGTCTCCCTTTAAGCGTGCACTGAGGCCCTTTAATGAAGAAGTGACATATGGACGATAGTTAAAAAAGGACAGCTGTTTATTTACATAGAAAAGTCATACTGGTGAAAGCAGGCAATCTAGAGCAAGATAACTCCCTATAACATAACTTCACAAACAAAGTATCCTGCACAAATAGAATATAGGTCAATAACATCAAATAAAAATACTCCTTGTGAATAGGTCAAGCAAACAAGATAATGTAGGGGAAAAAACAACAACATCTTCGAAAATAAAAATTAATGGTTTTCCAGAGATTGAATGCTTGGGTGGGAGGAGTCTCCCGAGAAGGTCCGCCAACCCCCCCCTTCGGAGACAAGTGTAGTGGAGATGCACCAGTTCAAACACCGTAAGAGCAAGCAGAGGACTGAAACGAGCCTTAAAAATCTCATTGAGGAGCGTGGATAGAGCAAGTCCACAACCATACAAAAGAAAGAGTGAGCTGCCACCAGATACTGGCCTGTGGTCTTCTGGTATGTGACAAGGCTGTTAAAAAAAAAAGGCAGGAGGTACACCCAGCGCTATAGACTGAACTGTACGAGACCCATTGTTGACCCTAGGCACAAACTTGGATAAGGCCGCGCTGCAGTTCAGAAAGGCTTCTCCACTTTTGGATGGGGAAAAGGACTGCCATTGGGCAGCAGGTGGTCAGGTTGGCGCTATCGGGTGTTGAAGACAGGGGGCATGATCCGACGGGAGTTGGCTTTGATCCATGGGTGCTCCATGACGCCCTTCAGGGAAAGCCGCTGAGCAGGATGGTAGCGCAGAAGTTTGGTGATGAGATCTTTGGCACCTTCAGTCATGAAGCTTGGGAATTTCAGGTCAACCTGTAAGGTGGGGCAAAGGTTTAGACAGCTGAAGAATAAAGAGCAAGGATAGAGAATAAAGAGCAAGGATAGATACGATTATACATATTATAATAACTTCCACTGTGATTCCAGGTCTGTTTGTTACAGATGCAGCCCTTTTAAAACACAATAGGGAGAAAAAGGCAGGACACTGTATAAGGATTGCCTCCATTTCCCTCTATGTAGTGGACAGTAACTTATTGTAAAATGGCGATTAGAACAATGCATGTGTCAGGGATCATACAGCTGGCAATTCTGAAAGGTTTCTCCTTTCAAATCTTATTGTATGGCTTTCATTCTACAGAGGTTTGTCAGAGTCTGAAAAAGTGGGCTGCCTAATTCATCCAGTGTATTAGAGAGGATTAGATTAAAGAAGCTACACACACACACGACAAGTACCTTTTAAGATAAATGTGAATTTACTCTAAACTCTGCCTCTCAGCGGAGGCAGAGCTCATCCACAAGCCGGAGCACTCTGTCAGCATGTTCTCGGCCAATCAGCAAGGGGGCTTGCCCCACGCGTCTGTCTGGAGTCTCTCAGGACTGCCTGTCCCTCTGTTGGTGGCGTGTGACAACCAAGATCTCACTGCACTAGCATAATGGTTGCCGGTCAGATGTTAAACTGACATGTACCGTATCAAATAAAATGCCAGTTTATCCTAATACTTGTGCCACTATAGCAGAAGCACAAGTGGTGGAAGGGGGAGAAGGTTTAATGGCTCTTTACATGGCTTATTGAAGGTTTTAAGTCCCTTTCATTCCATAATGTTCCTGAAATTTTACATCAAAACAAAAGCCACTTACGATAATTTATACAATAGCCTAAAAACAAAAAATACACAAAAATGGAACAAAACGCCACATTAGATACAACTGCCCAATGGCAGAGATAGGACTGGGCCGGCATAGCTTACATTGACAATCCTGCGGTGGGTTTCAGTGTGAGACGGGCTGTCAAAAGGGGGCATTCCTACGAGGAACTCATAGCAGAGGACTCCTGTGCACCACAAATCCACCTTCTCATCGTGGGTCTTTCCCTCAATCATTTCTGGGGGCAGATAATCCAGGGTCCCACACATTGTCCGGCGCCTGCAGAGAAATCGTAGTTATATAAACCGTGTATAATAACTAACAGCGCATACCGTATTTTCCGGCGTATAAGACGACCCCCCAACTAAGTCGTCTTATAAGCCGAAAAAAAAATCGCATCTATATTTTAACCTTTAAGGTTAAAATAAAGAGTTTCCCACCCTCCTCCCCCCTTCCCCAATCCCCAGTACTTACCTACTTTCTGCTCTGTCTCCCGCTGTTAAGCCGGTCCGTGGCTGTGAGGGAAGCGTTGTGAGCTCCCCTCAGGCCGCGCGGACAATAAAGTTTTGTTTAAAAAAAAAAAAGTTTAAACAGACTTTATTGAAGCCGCGCGGCCTGAGGGGAGCTCACAACGCTTCCATCACAGCCACGGACCGGCTTAACAGCGCGACCGGAGACAGAGCAGAAAATAGGTGAGTAAATCCCAGTACCCGGCGTATAAGACGCCCAACTTTTGAGAAGATTTTCAGGGGTTAAAAAGTCGTCTTATACGCCGGAAAATACGGTACATCAGGAGTCACGAAGCCTGTATTCCTTACCTGAGTGAGGGCGCGTGCACAGACCAGCCAAAATCCGCTATCTTCAGCTCGCCCTTGAACCCCATGAGCAGATTTTCGGGCTTGATGTCTCTGTGAATCACTTTCCTCTCGTGGCAGTACTGCAGAGCATCGGACAATTCCTCAATGAACTGCAGGGAAACAGGTTCTCTGGGTCAGATCTCAAAATCGGGTTTCATATTTATTAGAAGTTTTTAGGCAGCAGATCCCCTCCCCTTAAAAAAAAAGGACTTCCATCACTGAGGCTTTGTATGCAAATTAGACATTTCCAAGTAAAACATAGTTAATTTGCATATCGGGCCAGTGATATCATGAGAAGGAGACCAAAAAAAAAAAGTTCTCAGAATCTATGCATTTGCTTGCAATGCTGCAAACATACAGATCACTTTATTTATTCTTTGAACTCCTAGTACAGTGTTTAAAGTGACACAAAGGGGGATGAGGGTCACAAGATCCTGCCAAGACATCCCCAGACTCACTGTGGCAGTTCTCTGCTCATCGAACCGGTTATGCTTTTGCAGCTCCTTGTACAGCTCCCCTCGAGGAGCATACTCGAGCATCAGGTAGATCCGCTTGCGGTCATGGAAGTAGTTATACATGCGCAGGATGTTTGGGTGCCTAACGGAAAGAGGGCCAAGAAATAAAGTAGCTTTTAGATTATGCTCGGCTGCCAAGGAAAATGGTCTGGAGTACTGCCAAGTGGGCGCAGACCCCCGTATTTATATAGTAACCAGAGTAAAAACAAAAAACAAAATTTTAAATTGACCTTCTGCAAAGCACCAATGATATCTCAGTCTGTATCAAAAATATCAAAAGACTTGGGATCACTCTTTTTGTGAAGTTTGCTGCTTTACAGAGACAGTCTGGCGGTGGTGTGGTCACTCAGGGAAGATGTGAATGTCAATGATAATGGGAATGTGTAAGTGAATGCGAACGGTTAGAAAGGCTGACAGTGGAGGAGGAAGCAGGCAGACCATGAGAATCGTTATTGGTTTGCGGTCCTTTAAGGAGAAGAGAGAAACACACCTGAGGTGAGACTGGATCTCGATCTCTCGTCGCAGTTGATGCTCTACTCCCTCTTTCTCTAGCTGAGACTTGAACAGCACCTTCAGAGCCATGATATACTTGGTCTGCTTCTCACGGGCCAGGTACACATTTCCAAATTTGCCTTTGCCCAGGGGACGGCCAATGTCAAAGTCATCGATTGTGAACTTCCTCTTGTGGCTGAAAAAGAAAAAAAAAGTCTTGGCATTGAAACATTGAGAACACAGCAACCCTCTCTGAACCAAAACTGGCTTACCATCCCAAAGACAAAACTAGCCAGCCAGCCACAACAACAACATGGGGAACAACTGAAGCAAACTAATGAGAAGAGCTTTTATAGAAGATTAGTGGTCACTGAGAAAGCCAACTCGAATTCAGGTTGCTAGGGAAACTAGGAGCCCAAAACGAAGAGCAAGACTTGGTCTCCTAATGTACCTTAAAGGGAATGTCACCTATATTTTATATTGTGAATGCAGAGGGAAAATAAACTATACAGTGTGTTAGTCAAATTGCAAGAAAATGCATTGATTGAGAAATATATTTTTGTAATACATCAGTGGTGTCTCGTCTATGACATCACCTGTGGCCCCAATATCCAAGTTATGACCAGTGATGTCATAACCAGGAGACACCAAAGACCTTTATAAACCGTTTTCTCTTAATGTATGCATTTGCATGAACTTCCTTTAACACAATGTATAGATTTACATTGTCTACATTCAAGGTGTAAACAATGTTGGCATGACAACCAGTATGGATACCAACATCTAGTCCCAAGATTTACACAACTTGCAAGTTGTCATTTCGTGTAGCGCAGAAGCCAGTCCATCACTGAAGTGTCAAGCAACACATCCCTTAGCTGCCAGGAGAATCGACTCCAAGCTAGACAGGGAGTCAAACACAACTGCCGCCATTGGCTGGCACATCAATCACGTCACCAAGATGGTGTCCGTGAGAAGGCGAGCTGGAAAACTTCTAACCAAGAAGGAAATGGCCTTTTGCCCAACTAAAGCCATTTTTTGGGGGGTGAGAAAGGAGGAAGATTAATCCCCATGATGCACCGCTCTCTAAAATAGAAAAAAGGAAAAAAAAAAAAAAAAACATTTTTGCTTTGACTAAATCCCTTGTATGGACAATATTTTGTAACCGGTTAGGAAGACCTCTGACATCCGATCAACAAGGACCCAAGGCAAACAAACAGAAATACGGTGCGATTCCCATGTTATATAGTCACTGTGCGTGATCTCTTACCCTTCTGCGGGATTTTGGGATGAAGAATCAGCGCTCACTGCCACGCGGCCTGGACCGGCTACAGAAGAGAAGACACAAGCAGGTTATAAATGACAGATCTCAGAGACTGGTTACACTGAGAGAATGGAGGCAATGAATACACAAGAGCACAATAACCAGGGTTATGTAGGGCCTGGGACATGTGCAGAGGCCTAGGCCCCACCAAGGTTATGTAGGGCCTGGGACATGTGCAGAGGCCTAGGCCCCACTAAGGTTATGTAAGGCCTGGGACATGTGCGGAGGCCTAAACCTACCAAGGTTATGTAGGGCCTGAGACATGTGCGGAAGCCTAGGCCCCACTAAGGTTATGTAGGGCCTGGGACATGTGCGGAAGCCTAGGCCCCACTAAGGTTATGTAGGGCCTGGGACATGTGCGGAGGCCTAGGCCCCACTAAGGTTATGTAGGGCCTGGGACATGGGCGGAGGCCTAGGCCCAAATAAGTATATGTAGGGCCTGGGACATGTGCGGAGGGCTAGGCCCCACTAAGTATATGTAGGGCCTGGGACATGTGCGGAGGGCTAGACCCCACTAAGTATATGTAGGGCCTGGGACATGTGCGGAGGGCTAGACCCCACTAAGTATTTGTAGGGCCTGGGACATGTGCGGAGGGCTAGACCCCACTAAGTATATGTAGGGCCTGGGACATGTGCGGAGGGCTAGACCCCACTAAGTATATGTAGAGCCTGGGACATGTGCGGAGGGCTAGACCCCACTAAGTATATGTAGGGCCTGGGACATGTGCGGAGGGCTAGACCCCACTAAGTATATGTAGGGCCTGGGACATGTGCGGAGGGCTAGACCCCACTAAGTATATGTAGGGCCTGGGACATGTGCGGAGGGCTAGACCCCACTAAGTATATGTAGGGCCTGGGACATGGGCGGAGGGCTAGACCCCACTAAGTATATGTAGGGCCTGGGACATGTGCGGAAGCCTAGGCCCCACTAAGGTTATGTAGGGCCTGGGACATGTGCGGAAGCCTAGGCCCCACTAAGGTTATGTAGGGCCTGGGACATGTGCAGAGGCCTAGGCCCCACTAAGGTTATGTAAGGCCTGGGACATGTGCGGAGGCCTAAACCTACCAAGGTTATGTAGGGCCTGAGACATGTGCGGAAGCCTAGGCCCCACTAAGGTTATGTAGGGCCTGGGACATGTGCGGAAGCCTAGGCCCCACTAAGGTTATGTAGGGCCTGGGACATGTGCGGAGGCCTAGGCCCCACTAAGGTTATGTAGGGCCTGGGACATGGGCGGAGGCCTAGGCCCAAATAAGTATATGTAGGGCCTGGGACATGTGCGGAGGGCTAGGCCCCACTAAGTATATGTAGGGCCTGGGACATGTGCGGAGGGCTAGACCCCACTAAGTATATGTAGGGCCTGGGACATGTGCGGAGGGCTAGACCCCACTAAGTATTTGTAGGGCCTGGGACATGTGCGGAGGGCTAGACCCCACTAAGTATATGTAGGGCCTGGGACATGTGCGGAGGGCTAGACCCCACTAAGTATATGTAGGGCCTGGGACATGTGCGGAGGGCTAGACCCCACTAAGTATATGTAGGGCCTGGGACATGTGCGGAGGGCTAGACCCCACTAAGTATATGTAGGGCCTGGGACATGTGCGGAGGGCTAGACCCCACTAAGTATATGTAGGGCCTGGGACATGTGCGGAGGGCTAGACCCCACTAAGTATATGTAGGGCCTGGGACATGGGCAGAGGGCTAGACCCCACTAAGTATATGTAGGGCCTGGGACATGGGCGGAGGGCTAGACCCCACTAAGTATATGTAGGGCCTGGGACATGTGCGGAGGGCTAGACCCCACTAAGTATATGTAGGGCCTGGGACATGTGCGGAGGGCTAGACCCCACTAAGTATATGTAGGGCCTGGGACATGTGCGGAGGGCTAGACCCCACTAAGTATATGTAGGGCCTGGGACATGTGCGGAGGGCTAGACCCCACTAAGTATATGTAGGGCCTGGGACATGTGCGGAGGGCTAGACCCCACTAAGTATATGTAGGGCCTGGGAAATGGGCGGAGGGCTAGACCCCACTAAGTATATGTAGGGCCTGGGACATGTGCGGAGGGCTAGACCCCACTAAGTATATGTAGGGCCTGGGACATGTGCGGAGGGCTAGACCCCACTAAGTATATGTAGGGCCTGGGACATGTGCGGAGGGCTAGACCCCACTAAGTATATGTAGGGCCTGGTGGGAGAATAGCTGAGGCTCCAGGTAAAGCAAAATCAGGGTATTGCCAGAGATGCATCTCCACTAGCCCGACCAAGTGCTATAGGTGAGTGATATACCCCTGACCAAGGGGGCTTAGCGCTAAGGACTAGCTCCTGGAAAACAACAAACATGAAAAGTTTGCCTTATATGAGGTAGGGCAGAAAAAAAAAACAACAACAACTTAGTCCTGCCCTATGGATGTAGAGGATTCTCTTGCTATGTGCCATCAAGGATGGCAGAGAGAGATTACTTAGAAGGTAACAAAAAGTCAATAAATGCCCTGTTTCCATGTTACCTGACATGTGTGAGTTGGCAGAGGGGGTCATACGAGACATTTGTGCTCTCTGCTGTAATAGGGAGTCAGACGGGGTGGTAAAGGTGGATGTGAAAGGCTCCTTTCTCAGAACTCGCTGGGGGCCCTGCACACTGGATGGAGTGGTGAACTGCAAGAAATAGAACACAAGTTACAGAAAAAATAAATAAAATAAATAACCCGACAGTAAACCATTAAAATGCTTTCTCAAAGCAAAATGTTTCACAGTGTTATTCCTTGTACCTCAAGCAGCAACCCCTCTCGATAACACTTTCCAAATTACTAACCTTGTCTTGCAATTAACCTGAATAGATTTTACCTTAAGTCCACCTACTGTCTGCATCCAAGCATACAGCTGTATGCTCGGCCATTTTATTTTGAGGAACGCATAACTTTAAATCAGTTCCTTGCATTATGTATAATTCATGTGCTTTCAGAAAGCAAATCCAGGTGGTTCCTATGGGATCCCCTTCAACACATGCATGCCAAATTCTGCAAGGGTGTGTGTGTAAAGTTTATACGTATCCAGTAAAACACTGTCTGACCTGGCAACACTAGCTGTATAACTGGTGGGAAAAAAACCCTGCAGATGTGAGCTCTGTACAGGCTGCTGTGCCATGTATACACACATTGAAAGACTAGTGATCATTCAGGAGATTTCTTTTTTTTTTTTTTTAAACACTTTAAAGAACTAATAAAAAGTCCAGATAAGATATTGAGATGCACACAGTTTTATGACTTAAATTCATGTACTGCTTTTCAATGTGTAAATTTCATATCAAGCCACAGGTGATGTCATAAACAGGATACACCCCAGACATTTAAAGCACATTTCTCTTCTAGTATAGGCAATTATTTTCTGTATTCGTGTGTTACCAGAACTGCACATTTTTTTTTTAATTCTTAAAATTGTCAGTAAAAACAAAGTTTCGTTGATGGAGTTCCTTTAAGGATCCAAACACGTTAATAAGCAAATGGATATCCACCATAACCCTAATTATCCTTGGTGTAAAGCTACATACCACAAAATACACACAAACTGTGCAATGGCCTCAATCATACAGTCACAAGCCTTTATAGTCGAGCATCCTATAGACCCACAAATATCAATATAACAGTTCCTACCTTGCTTGTATGGGAGTAGGGGTTCAGATTCTCCTTGTACGACATCCTGCTGGAGAGGGGGCACAGATTCCCATTAATTGTACATTTCCCCACTAAAGCCCCCCCCCAGAAGGCACTTAAAGAACAACCAGCAGCAGAACAAGATATTATGTTTAACTGAAAGATCGCGTCAAGTGCAGACATGTTTCATAGAAATGCTTTAATGAAAGAGTTTAAATAGAAGTATTTTATTGAGCACTATTTGCTACAAGGGGGCAGACATCTTGGGTCAGATGAAGGCAGAACCCACTCATCTGATCCAACATTCCAAACAACATGTCCGCCCCCCTGACAGAGCAAAAGAGGCCTCATTAAACCACTTTAATTGGAATTTTTCAGCATTTCTATTTAAAATAGCCAGGCTTGACGCAAGATTTCAAATAAACAGTTTGCAAACAGCTACTATTTGTTAAAAACGAAAACTAAAAAAAAATACTTTTATATGTAGATTAGAGATAAAATCGGTTAAAATAAGAGCCAAACAAGGAGGCTGTAATACAAAACAAACAATATTATAAGAGATATACCGGATAGTACATTTAAAGTGACAGTAATAGACAAACCCCCTCCATATTATACCAGATCCATTTCCCATACCCCCCCTTCTCCCCCCAAAGAACCAGCCCTTTAATAGACCTGTATCTGCCCCACAATCAATTACCCCCACAGCCGGCTCACCTGAGGGGTTAGCCACATGCAAAGTAACACATAATTTAACACGAAGCCCCTAGTTAGCAAACTACTTGGCCGCCCCGTTACCTGCTCTCTCGGCTCCCGCACTACACTCTGAAGCCAAATTCAAATCTAAACCGCCAGAGGTTTTGCTCCGCCTGCTTCCGCACCAGCAGCGCCCTGATTGGTTG
>CM069858.1:217805184-217945184 GCA_036172795.1 Pelodytes ibericus | reverse complement strand
CATTCAACTATACATGAATTCTAAGACAACTTGCTATCCCAAATTCCCCCCCCCCGACAGGATAATGAAGCCCCCTTTGCGAAGACGCTCGGCTCCTGTCCGCTACGAGACCATAGGCTCCGGGCCGGTGGTGCGAGTGGGACCTATCCGCCTGACGTGGACAGCTAAGGAGAAGCTACAGCTGTTAAAGGGACTCAAAGCTGAAAGGGACAAAAAGATCCCAGAACCCACTGTTAACAGACGGAGCAAAGCAGAGGTAGGGTCTCATGTATCATGGCACCTAAACATATACTGTAGAGGACACTGGGCTTTACATGTGTCTCCTGTTTATGACATCAGCTGTGGCTTGGTATGCGATGTGAATTGTCTAATTTGCATATCAAGCCATCACCCATGTTGCACACCCACGACATGCCCCATCACCCCATTACATGCCCCCATCACCCCTATTACATGCCAACAACACTCTCATTACATGCCCCCACCACGTCCATTACATGCCCCCATCACCCTGATTAATTGGAAGGAGCTAAAGCTTGCTGAATGGTGGGGGAGGGAGCGAAAATGTTTGAAGCACCAGAAGTGTGCTTTAACACCCTCAGGCATAGTGCCGCCCTAGGCGAGTGCCTTGTTTGCCTTGTGGAAGATACACTACTGCTGAATACTGGAAGTCCAGTATTTACGTCGACTGGAATATCCATTACTTCAAGCAGACAGTCTCCTCCATACCTTTCCCCTTGGTGACCTTTAATATGCTAGGCAAGGTCATTATTATGTGGGACCCTATGTCGGTAGATGGTTCTGCCTCCCCAGCTAACTAGAGTGCTTCATTCACACCAATTTCGTGATTTCCTTTCACTTCTACACGTTTTAAGTTCGGTTCCCCCATCATTCCATCTTCTCCTCCTCCTTAGGTGTCTTCGTATATCTCCTGGCTACGTGGTCGTACTGCCCGGGAAGCTGTACAGACAGAATACGAGCGCTGGGTTCAAGAAAAGAAGACACAGGATAGCAAGATTCCTGCACCCATTGAGGTGAGAAAGCCTGCTTCCTTCCTCCAATCTTCAGATTTCCTCTAATCCAGAGGAAATACTTTTTTTTTTTAAAATTTTGCTAGTACAATATATGGATCATTTTTTATGTTTTTATTTTATTCCCATTATAAAGTATATTTAAGTCCCTTTAATGAATTAATTAAACCCTGTTTGTGCTCTAGTCTCTTTCCTCCAATCTTTCTTTCTTCTGTGTACCCATAACTTCTCTCTGTGTCTCTTTTTTCTTTTATCTTTTTCTGTAAATAGACCTTCTCTGTATCCATAATCCCATTCTTGTGTGGCTTGTTTCCCTTTCTGTAGACCCCACCTGAACACATATGTGTCTGCTATATGTCTTTCCTTTAGCTCTTACCCAGAAGAAGACCTGGTCCTGGGTCCTTTTCTCTCCTTGTGTCTTTTTCCTCAAAATCTTCTTCTCCGTAGTAATCCCCATCTTCATCCACATCCATCTCCTTCTGAATAATCATCTTAATCTTCATTTTTCTCTCATTATCCCTAGAATAGGTACTTGTTCTGGCCATATCTCCGTCTGTTTCCTCTAATCTTCTGCGTTCCTCTCGCCCGGCGCCAATGTTTACCCATGTCTTTCTTTGGTGTTTTTTTTTTTCTCTCTAAACAATTATTTCATTTTTCTTTTTTTAAATTATCATTATTATTTCTCATTAACAGCTTTGGACAGATATCTCATGCAGAATGTCAGATTCAACAGAGGAAGCCATTACCGCTGCTTTTTCCCAGGTAATAAATATAACTTCTTGGTAGATAACTTTGATGGAGTGGCTGTTTTTACCAAATCAATGTTACTTTTAAAATGATACCCCCCCCCGTGCAGATGCTGACCATCGCGGCCACTGAACCCGTGGGATTCTGTCACTCTGAGACCACCAAGTTGACAAAAGCAATATCTCAAAAGGCAAACCCAGAAAGTATCGAGGAAGCCTCTTCTTCTGGGACTCAGTCCAAGGAGAAAGGATCCATGGCGGAGGAACCTGTGAAAAGGTCGGAGCCGGCAACATCCCAAGGCCGCGATGACGATCGATGGAAGAAGCTAAGCTTTGGGAAGATTTACACGTACCTGTCAAAAACGGCAAGAGGAGAGGAACTTCCAAAGTTGACTGAAGAAGGTAAGGGAGGCAAGACAAGGAAGTTGTAGAATATGAGAAGTATTGTTTGTGGACCTGGTAATCCACAAAAGTGTAGAGCATCAACTCACCTATAGGTAGGTATGGAATTTAATTTGAATATTTACAGGTTGAGTATCTGTTATCCAAAAATGTGTTATGTAAAATTATCCGTTATACCATTTTATTTTTAGGATTTTGCCACCAGTTGCAAATTCCACCCACACCTGTCATAATGCAAGTCCACAACACTTTATTCAGGGTCCAGCCCCCTTAAGCTGTGATATAGCCTTTCCATGCATGCCCAGATTCCCCCACAAAGGGTAATACAATGGCATGGTGCCTCACATCACAGTAACAGTGATGTATTTACAGTATCTACATTGATATTACTGGATTTCATGAGACCTGAGAGGCTTTAATATATCTTATTGGGGAAAATGATCTGTTATCCAAAAAAACTTCTGGTCCCAAGCATTTTGGAAAAGGCATACTCAACATGCATTTGCAAAATCAGTGGACATATTACATTACATTACCATTTATTTATATAGTGCCAACAATTTACGTAGCGCTTGATACAGAGCATAGAAGGCAACTTCATACGCAGAGCATACAATCTAGAGGGAGTAGGGGACTGGTGACATGTAAGGTGAGTAAAGAGGTCAAGAGGGAAGGTGGTGGTAGTAACAGTATTTGGGGTACATCTTTCTACCTCATGCCTTCTGCCAAGAAATACTAAAATGTAGCTGGAAAAAACTGTCTTATCAATCAAGATCTCTTTGAAGATTCAATGGGTGAATGAGTCGATGAGCCCATCTCTCTGACTCATTGACATCTTTTTTTTTATTTATTTTTAACCCCTGGAGAATGAAAACTATGAAATAAGAAATCATGCTCAGTGTGTCTTCAAAGAGATCTTGATGACAAGATTATTGTTTTGTCAATGAAAGGGGGAAGAGTGTGGGTATAATATGTCGAGTTGAAGTGGAACTCACGTATTTTGAAAAATGTTTAGCTTTAATAACAGATGTAAACCTTTTAAAACCTGATGCCCCCCTGCCGAGAGTAATGTGGATGTGAATCCTTAGAGAAACGTGGATTTTATTCTCGGCTCTACCTCTAAGCTGTTCTGGATCCTGGCGCACACTGTCTGTCGCGTCTAACAGACTATCGCTGCCTAGTTGGAGGACAGCTGGAGCAAAACATGACGTTCTGTTTAACTGAAAGATGGCATTGGTTTACAGGGAAGCATGGCGGCCGTCGGTCAAAGAATAAAATGGCTTGTATCTTAAAAAGTACATGCCAAGTTATCTTCATACTGGGACCATTGTACACTTCACTTGCACTTCTATATTGGAAGCAAATGTGGAAAAAAAACAAGTTTATTGGCTTTAAGTCAAATAAGTGTGTTTATTGTTTGCCACAGCACCCTCCTTTACTGTCACTTTAAGAGTTGTGTGATTTTTATAAAATGTTGACTTTTTAACTCTTTTTTTTTTTCTTCTTCTATTCTTAGAGTCGTTGCTTGTCTTGCATCTTTTATATTCTCTTCCTGACCAGCTGCAGAGCTTGGACTGCAACTCTATCGGCTCCTACCTCCGACAAAAATACTCCTCCCTCAACTCACGACGTGACCTAAAGGAATCCACCAATCAGGAAACAGGTCCACCCGCCAATCAGGATACAGGTCCACCCGCCAATCGGGATACAGACACACCCACCAATCAGGATACAGACACACCCACCAATCAGGATACAGACACACCCACCAATCAGGAAAAAGAAACGCCCACCAAACAGGATACAGACACACCCACCAATCAGGTTACAGACACACCCACCAATCAGGATACAGACCCACCACCCACCAGCCCAAGTTGGAAGGACTTGGGATTTTGCCCCTTGAACCCTTTCCTGATACCCCTCGACCTGTTGAGAACGAAAAAGGAAAACTGACTTCTTACTTATCTCCTTTTTGACTTCCCTCCCTGTATTAAGCTCAATAAAATATGGAAATGTTTTGGATATAATCATGTAGTTATAATTTCAGACCTTGTGGAAAATGTACAAACTGGTATCTATTCACCTCTTAAAGGACTTCGAAAAAGTGCATCAAGCGTAGGCATTTTAAATAGAAAACAAGTAAAGAGTTCAATCAAGAGTACAAGCATAGGGAGAGGTATTAGCAGAATGCTTGGTTGGATAAGGAGAGGTATTAGCAGTAGAAAGAGGGAAGTGCTCATGCCATTGTACAGAGCACTGGTGAGACCTCACTTGGAGTATTGTACACAGTACTGGAGACCGTATCTCCAGAAGGATATTGATACTTTGGAGAGAGTTCAGAGAAGGGCTACTAAACTGGTTCATGGGTTGAAGGATAAAACTTACCAGGAAAGGTTAAAGCATCTTAACATGTATAGCTTGGAGGAAAGACGTAACAAGGGTGATATGATAGAAACATTTAAAAACATAAAGGGAATCAACACAGTAAAGGAAGAGAGTATATTTAAAAGAAGAAAAACTACCACAACTAGAGGATATAGTCTTAAATTAGAGGGGCAACGATTTAAAAGTAATATCAGGAAGTATTACTTTACTGAGAGGGTAGTGGATGTATGGAATAGCCTTCCAGCAGAAGTGGTAGAGGTAAACACAGTCAAGGATTTTAAGCATGCGTGGGATAGACACAAGGCTATCCTAGCTATAAGACCGGGAACGGGGGACTAATAAAAGTATTCCAAAAAATTGGGCAGACTAGATGGACCGAATGGTTCTTATCTGCCGACACATTCTATGTTTCTATAAGTACCCTATTACAATAAAGTGAATCAGTGTGCTTATCACGAACACTCAGGGTCCCTGGCCTGCTTGCACCTAGAGGATCATCACCCATACCACACTGACGAGGCCATTGTAGGTTGAGACGTACGTCAGTGGTTTGCTGTGTTCCTCGTGCAGAGGGTACTAGACTGCCCTTATGGGTGGGATTAGTCTGATATGCTAATGGAGTGGTTCCTTTGTGATGGTGTAAGCAAGCAAAAAATGGAGTTGCCCACCAGAGTAGGTACTATCCCACAGGACAGACTATTGTAGTGCTGTCTGTTCTCGGGAGCTCGTGCACCCACCCCCTTTTTTGCTCGACACTCAGGGTTACCCTGTTCGATGAGGCAATCGCTCTTTTGTGTTATACATAGGGAAAAACACAAACATAAAATACAATATAGTGTAGAATATGAAAAACAAAAAGTAAATAGTAGGGTGGATCCACTCACATGTACCTGAACAGTAATCTGAATAAGTTCAACAGGCATCCGGGTGCCCACAATGAGTGAATAGTTGAACTACTTGGTATTCTGACAACAACCTGTAAACAATAATTTCAGCAGTAAGATCTCCTTGATAACACATTGAGTGAATGAGTCGGCCAAGGGGATTGCGGTCCTGAGTCCCGCTGAGCTCCAACCTCTATCCCGAAAAGCAGGAGAGGTAGAGCTCTGTGGGGCATACCTCCCAAAGTGACCCTATTTAGGAGGGACGGTCCTTATCATGCCCCCAAATCATCCTGCCCCTCTTTCCTCCTCTATTGCCCCTCCTTTCTGGGAGCTCAGAATGTTTGGTTTGTATGAGTGGATCACAGAGCTCCACACAAACTTAAACTCCCAATAAAGTGGGTTTAAACTGCAGTAAATGTGTTTTTATATTAATTTGTGTAAATAAAACACTTTATTCTTATTCTAAATGACATCGCATTATACAAATAGACGCCGATTGGCCATAAAGTGACTGGAAGTGTCCAGGTCAATGCCGATCCCTAGCCACACCTTCAGCCACTTATTGTCAAGTGCCCCCCAGCCGGTTGTGAATGAGGTGTAAGTCTGGGGTCAGTGGCTTAGTAACTGTATAGGGCTCAATGGTGTGGGACATGGTCAGGGAACTACATGTCCCAGAATGCCCCGAGATCACTTCCTGTTTCAGCCAGTGATAGCACACCCAGTGACTGGGGAACCTGAGCAAAGTTTACATCTCTGAGCTGCTGCCTGAGCATGGTGTGTGTGGGGTGAGTGAGGCACTCTGACCCAGCTTCCAGTCCAGGGCCTGACAGACTGCATGAACCAGGGATACTTACAGCTGGCTGCTAACTTGTTATACATAGAAGTCTATGGACGTTGCACTGGGCTGGCTCCTGAATGGGTCTGTTTGGCTCCTAAAGTCTCTAAATGTTTACCAAACCCCGACCCGTCTCCTGGTCCTAGAGGTTCCACCCCGACCCGTCTCCCGGTCCTAGAGGTTCCACCCCGACCCGTCTCCCGGTCCTAGAGGTTCCGCCCCGACCCGTCTCCCGGTCCTAGAGGTTTCGCCCTGACCCGTCTCCCGGTCCTAGAGGTTTCACCACGACCCGTCTCCCGGTCATAGAGGTAACATCCCGACCCGTCTCCCGGTCCTAGAGGTTTTGCCCTGACCCGTCTCCCGGTCCTAGAGGTTTCACCCCGACCCGTCTCCCGGTCCTAGAGGTTTCACCCCGACCTGTATCCTGGTCCTAGAGGTTCCACCCTGACCTGTATCCTGGTCCTAGAGGTTCCACCCTGACCCGTCTCCCGGTCCTAGAGGTTTCACCCCAACCTGTCTCCCAGTCCTAGAGGTTCCACCCTGACCCGTCTCCCGGTCCTAGAGGTTTTACCCCAACCTGTCTCCCGGTTCTAGAGGTAACATCCCGACCGGTCTCCCAGTCCTAGAAGTGTCACCCCAACCCATCTTCGCTCCCAGAGGTTCCACCCTGACCCGTCTCCCAGTCCTAGAGGTTCCACCCCGACCCGTCTCCCGGTCCTAGAGGTTCCACCCCGACCCGTCTCCCAGTCCTAGAGGTTCCACCCCGACCCGTCTCTCGGTCCTAGAGGTTCCACCCCGACCCGTCTCCTGGTCCTAGAGGTTCCACCCCGACCCGTCTCTCAGTCCTAGAGGTTCCACCCGACCCGTCTCTCAGTCCTAGAGGTTCCACCCCGACCCGTCTCCTGGTCCTAGAGGTTTCACCCCGACCCGTCTCCTGGTCCTAGAGGTTTCACCCCGACCCGTCTCCTGGTCCTAGAGGTTTCACCCCGACCCGTCTCCCAGTCCTAGAGGTTTCACCCCGACCCGTCTCCCAGTCCTAGAAGTGTCACCCTGACCCGTCTCCCGGTCCTAGAAGTGTCACCCCAACCTATCTCTCGCTCCCAGAGGTTTCACCCTGACCCGTCTCCCGGTCCTAGACATTTCAACCTGACCCTTTTCTCGGGTCATGTACCAGGCTGTGTACCCCCAGTGCCAGGGTCTGTTTATCATGTGCCAGGCTGTATATCCCCCCAGTGCCAGGGTCTGTTTATCATGTACCAGGCTGTATATCCTCCCAGTTCCGGGGTCTGTTTATCATGTACCAGGCTGTATATCCCACCAGTGCCAGGGTCTGTTTATCATGTGCCAGGCTGTATATCCCCCCCAGTGCCAGGGTCTGTTTATCATGTGCCAGGCTGTATATCCCCCCAGTGCCAGGGTCTGTTTATCATGTACCAGGCTTTTTGGAGTTTGACCCTCCTGATTGATGTTCAGAGCGCTGATGTGCCAAGAGGGACAGATTATTAAATTCAATCATTTATTCTGCCCTGGGACGTGTTAGATCATTAGCCCTAGATACCCTGTTTTTTGCCCCCGTGCAGCCCTTCAGAGCAGCCACACGTGAAAGATGACATCCCACAGGACACGCGTGGCTGTGATCGGAGCCGGGGCGGCTGGACTCTGCTGTGCCAGACACCTCCTCTCGCGCCCCCTCATCTACGAGCCACCGGTGGTCTTTGAGACGTCTGGGCAGGTGGGTGGAACCTGGGTGTATGCGGAGGGGTCTGAGGGTGAATCCCACTCCAGCATGTATAGAGACTTACGGTAAGGAAATAGCTTTTTTTAAACAAAAATCTTTATTGTTTGCTTTAAATCTGTATAGTTATAAATATCCAGAAGCTTTGAGCGTACAGCTGTACATGGGACATTTAGGACAAGCCCGTGAAAAGTAACCTAATAATAATGACATGTTCAATGGGTTAAAGGGACTGTCCCACGAAAAGTGACCTCATGACAGTGACACGTTTAATGGGTAATAGTGACAGTCCAGTGCAAAGTGACCTAATAATAGTGACATACATAATGGGTTAAAGGGAAAGTGAGAATGTTAGTGACTTGTTGGGTAATGGGTAATAGTGACAGTCCAGTGCAAAGTGACCTAATAATAGTGACATGTTTAATGGGTTAGATGGACAGTCCCATGTAAAGTGACCTAATGACAGTGACATGTTTAATGGGTTAAAGGGACAGTCCCATGTAAAGTGATATAATGACAGTGACATGTTTAATGGGTTAAAGGGACAGTCCCATGTAAAGTGACCTAATGACAGTGACATGTTTAATGGATTAAAGGGACAGTCCCATGTAAAGTGACCTAATGACAGTGACATGTTTAATGGATTAAAGGGACAGTCCCATGTAAAGTGACCTAATGACAGTGACCTGTTTAATGGATTAAAGGGACAGTCCCTTGTAAAGTGACCTAAGGACAGTAACATGTTTAATGGGTTAAAGGGACAGTCCCATGTAATGACCTAATGACAGTGACATGTTTAATGGGTTAAAGGGACAGTCCCATGTAAAGTGACCTAATGACAGTGACATGTTTAATGGGTTAAAGGGACAGTCTCATGTATAGTGACCTGATGACAGTGACATGTTTAATGGGTTAAAGAGACAGTCCCGTGTAAAGTGACCTAATGACAGTGACATGTTTAATGGGTTAAAGGGACAGTCCCGTGTAAAGTGACCTAATGACAGTGACATGTTTAATGGATTAAAGGGACAGTCCCATGTAAAGTGACCTAATGACAGTGACCTGTTTAATGGGTTAAAGGGACAGTCCCATGTAAAGTGACCTAATGACAGTGACATGTTTAATGGGTTAAAGGGACAGTCCCGTGTAAAGTGACCTAATGACAGTGACATATTAATGGGTTAAAGGGACAGTCCCATGTAAAGTGACCTAATGACAGTGACACGTTTAAAGAGAGACTTTTGTAATGCACATTGAGGATGTCACTCATTAATCCACTATTCCACCGCTCATGTCTTGTAGGACCAACCTCCCTAAAGAAATAATGGAGTTCCCCGATTTTGGCTTCGACCCCTCACTTCCGTCCTTCATCCATCACACTGAAGTTCTGCGGTACCTGGAGGATTACACAGACAAGTTTGGTGTACGGCCTCACATCAGGGTGAGATATTGTGAGGACTTTGTCTTATTAAAACTCTCTTTGACACCGAGTGCTGGGTCTCATACTATTCTTTTATTGTGAGGACTGACACAGGGACCTTGGCGTAGACTCCGACCTGTAAATCTTAAATAGCTACATTGTATTCAGCTCCCAATACCCCTGTACCACAGAGACATATAGTTTTAAATGGACAGTTCCTCCTAGATTATTCTCTGTATATTGTACTTGTGTTTTAATATATTTAACATGCACTTTATTTTTACTTTTAAAACAATTTACAGATCTCCTGTTGTTTTAGACCGAAAATAAATTCGCCGGGGCTTCTAAATTCAGTGACATTCCGAGAAGGAGGGGCTTGGAGAGATGGGCGGGGCTGTTGCTATAGCTACAGCAGTAATTCCATTACACTTCATTTTGCAGTCTTTTGGAGAGAGATCTATTTTATCAGTTCTTTTTACACAACTCTTCATGCTCCTGTATCTTTTGCAATACTTCGTTAAAAAAAAAGGTTAATGCTGACACTGTGGGTCGGGACTGTGCCTTTAATGTCACGTCTACCATTGGTACCTCACTGCTGGTAGGGGTTACGGTTGGAAGTGTGAGCCCCTTTATAGAGTGTAAGATGTGACCCACCTCTCTGTATTCTCCCTTGTAGTTTAATTGCCGGGTGACGTCTGTTTTCCCCATATTGCGGGGAGCGGACAGTGGGTCTATCCCTTGGAATGTGACGTCACAGGCTAGAGGACACCCTCATCCTGTGACAGAGAGGTTTGACGCAATCATGGTGTGCGTGGGGTAAGTGATTCCTAAATCTTGTTAGCTCACACCCCCTGATTATATGTACCTCCGTCACGATGGCCTCACAGTCTATCTCGGTGATGGCTAACCTTGGCAGTGCAATTATTTGGGGACTACATATCCCATCATGCTCAATAAGTTGTACGGCTGAAATGTGATATACACAGCGCCTATTATGTGAAATCAAAGTGAACCCTTTACCAAAAAAAAAAAAAAATTAAATTTAAATAATTATTATAAATGTATACAAACCCAGCGATACACTGATTGAGGATATTGACAATGAAATATCTCAGTGGATTGGACAGATGAGTCGCATTGAGAAAATAAGCTGCTAGTCTTTATAAGAAAACAGTGGAGCAAGCCACTGTAAAGGGAAACAGAATGGGAAGGTGAGTAGACAGCGCTTGGCAGTTAAACAGAGTAAGTGTCAATCAATATAAAAAAACCAAAGATAGTAAATTAATATAAAATATATAAATTTAATAATATATAAAAACCAATGCAATATATAAATACATATAGAAAAAATATACACAAATGTAAAAAAAATTGACAAATTGTTAAAAACAAGAAACAATGATATGTGCCTTTAAATACAAATCAACAGACACAGATACAAAGGTAACCACAGGCAGAGTGTCAAATTACTCACTTGCTGATTAGGTTAGCAAAATACCATGAATAGTACATGGATATAGAAACGTGCTGGTCAGTAAAGAAGGAAGAATTGAGAACCTGGCCAGCATCTGCTGGTCTGTTTGCTTAGAGGCTGAAGAAGTTCCCCGAACGAAACGCGTCCCTCTTGTTAAAGTGAAGTTACCTGGCCAGGTTCTCAATTCTTCCTTCTTTACTGACCAGCACGTTTCTATATCCATGTACTATTCATGGTATTTTGCTAACCCAATCAGCAAGTGAGTAATTTGACACTCTGCCTGTGGTTACCTTTGTATCTGTGTCTGTTGATTTGTATTTAAAGGCACATATCATTGTTTCTTGTTTTTAACAATTTGTCAATTTTTTTTACATTTGTGTATATTTTTTCTATATGTATTTATATATTGCATTGGTTTTTATATATTATTAAATTTATATATTTTATATTAATTTACTATCTTTGGTTTTTTTATATTGATTGACACTTACTCTGTTTAACTGCCAAGCGCTGTCTACTCACCTTCCCAAGTTGTACGGCTGATTGAGCATAAGGGTATTTGCAGTGCCAAGGTTAGCCATCATTGGTATCATTTCTCTACTTTCTGTCCCTCTGGTGAGCGACCATCGTCTGCATGTCGCCAACAGAGGGGACCTAGTCCCCACACTATCAGGACGAGACTGCCCCAGCCATTATGCTTCCCAGGGAAGTGTCATAGAGACCGGTGAGAGGATAAACTTGACCAGGAAAGGTTAAAGTATCTTAACAAGTATAGCTTGGAGGAAAGACGTAACAGGGGCAGTGGTGTATCTTGATTTTGTGCTGCCCTAGGCAGACAAAATCCGGGCACCCCCCTACCCAAGCTGCACACCCACGTTACACACCTAAGACATGCCCCATCATTCAGACTCACATCAAGCTCATACTCCCATCACACACACACTCCCATCACACTCAGTCACACACGCCTACTCCCATCACACACACTCCGACTCCCATCACACTCAGTCACACACGCCTACTCCCATCACACACACTCTGACTCCCATCACACTCAGTCACACACACTGTCTCCCATCACACACACACTCTGACTCCCATCACACTCAGTCACACACACACACACACACACACACAGTCTCCCATCAGCACTTACCTTTCCCTGGTGGCTAGTGGCAGGCAGCATGGTCCCTCCATGCTGCCTGTTCGGCTTCCCGGCGAGTGTGCCGACAGGTCACGTGACCGGGCGCGCGTATGACGTCAGCACGCCCGTCACGTGACTGTCGCCACTTCCGTGTCGGCACACTGCACGGGGAGCCGAACAGGCAGCACGGAGGTTTCTCTGTGCTGCCTGTTCGGCTCCCCGTGCAGCCTGGCAGGCAGAGCGATGGTGAGGGGGGATCTTCCGATCCCCTCTCACCTCCATCTCTGCCTGCAAGCGCGGTCTTTTATTTTTTTAAAGGGCCGCGTTTTTTTTTTGTTTTTCAGTGCTGGGGGGCGCTGCCGCCCCCCAAAATTTGCCGCCCTATGCCTCGCGGTAAATACAGCACTGAACAGGGGGATATGATAGAAACATTTATATACATAAAGGGAATCAACACAGTAAAGGAAGAGAGTATATTTAAACTAGAAAAGTTACAATTTCTGGGGAAATTGTGTGAAGTGTTCTTGCCTCCACCTGTAGTCTACAACTGGAGTGGGCGGAGTAACTGTTATCATTTACATAGCACATTTAATTGCAACGTTGTTGCACAGTTACATTAAACCATACATTTATAAAAACATTAGCAGGTGTTCAAAAGGCCCTGTCTATGACATCACTTGCTGCTGCAGCTTGACACAGGTCAGAGTATTTTGGCGGTTGCCATATTCAAACGGTCGTATTTTAAAAACTATCAATCCTACAGCGAAGAGCTTTATATTGTGAGAATCACAAGACCCAGACCTACATTTTGATGCATAGTATGTCTCTGAAGTATTAAAAATGAAGGCACAGCCGCAGTTTAGAAATTTCACTTCAAATTTGAGCTTTGCAGAGTGAAGTTTCAATGAATGTCAATGGACGGCGTTGGTTGCAAACAAATGGTCATATTGTGAAAACTATCAGGACTACGGCTTAGCCGTTTACATGTTTAGTGGCACCAGGGATAGCTGAACGTTTTGATATAAGATTTGTGTAGGTGGGCTTGAAAATGAGGGAGTGGTGGCAGTTTAGAAATCATGTCCTGATTTTTCAGCTTTTGGCAGCTCCCACTCTAGCTTTGCCATTCATTCCTATGGGACAAATTGCGCCACAAAAACGACGATATTCCGTGAACCATTCGGCGAAACGTTCCACAAAGTAATAGCAATCCGATCGGGAACAATCTGCACGTTTTGGTAAATTTTTGTCTATGTAGTGTAAAAACTGTGGGAGGAGTTAGGGTGGCAAATTTTGCTATAATAATAATAATATATATGTGAGATAACATTAAGTGGTCTTGCTATGCAAGAACACTTAATGAAGAAAAAATACCACAACTAGAGGACATAGTCTAAAATTAGAGGGGCAACGATTTAAAAGTAATATCAGGAAGTATTACTTTACTGAGAGGGTAGTGGATGTATGGAATAGTCTTCCAGTAGAAGTGGTAGAGGTTAATACAGTGAAGGAGTTTAAGCATGCGTGGGATAGGTATAAGGCTATCCTAGATATAAGATAAGGCCAGGGACTAATGAAAGTATTACTTTACTGAGAGGGTAGTGGATGTATGGAATAGTCTTCCAGTAGAAGTGATAGAGGTTAATACAGTGAAGGAGTTTAAGCATGCGTGGGATAGGTATAAGGCTATCCTAGATATAAGATAAGGCCAGGGACTAATGAAAGTATTACTTTACTGAGAGGGTAGTGGATGTATGGAATAGTCTTCCAGTAGAAGTGATAGAGGTTAATACAGTGAAGGAGTTTAAGCATGCGTGGGATAGGTATAAGGCTATCCTAGATATAAGATAAGGCCAGGGACTAATGAAAGTATTACTTTACTGAGAGGGTAGTGGATGCATGGAATAGTCTTCCAGTAGAAGTGGTAGAGGTAAACACAGTGAAGAAGTTTAAGCATGCGTGGGATAGGCACAAGGCTATCCTAGATATAAGATAAGGCCAGAGACTAATGAAAGTATTACATTACTGAGAGGGTAGTGGATGTATGGAATAGCCTTCCAGCGGAAGTGGTAGAGGTAAACACAGTGAAGGAGTTTAAGCATGCGTGGGATAGGCACAAGGCTATCCTAGATATAAGATAAAGCCAGGGACTAATGAAAGGATTACTTTACTGAGAGGGTAGTGGATGTATGGAATAGCCTTCCAGCGGAAGTGGTAGAGGTAAACACAGTGAAGGATTTTAAGCATGCGTGGGATAGGCACAAGGCTATCCTAAATATAAGATAAGGCCAGGGACTAATGAAAGTATTACTTTACTGAGAGGGTAGTGGATGTATGGAATAGTCTTCCAGTAGAAGTGGTAGAGTTTAATACAGTGAAGGAGTTTAAGCATGCGTGGGATAGGCACAAGGCTATCCTAGATATAAGATAGGGAACTGGGGACTAATGAAAGTATTTAGAAGATTGGGCAAACTAGATGGTCCGAATGGTTATCTGCAGACACATCGTATTTTTTTTAAGTGTTTTTTTTATAATATAATATAAATATATCAGCAAATCAGCGAACATAATAATAGATCACAAACTGGTTATGTACATTAAGTCGAGCACAATATTCAGAAATATCCAAAAAGATAAATAGACGGTTGGGGGTCATTTTCTTCACCCTACTACAGGACACAAAAAAACAAAAACAAACAACCCACAAACACATTGCCATATTAAGAACTCCTATCCTGCAAAATCTAGAACTTGGAAAAGGCCGAAATAAAATAAAAATCTAAAAGAGCCTTTATGTGGCCTCTGCATGTAAAACTAATGTAAATGGCGCAACGGTGCCATCTAAAGGCCAATTTAGGAAATAACAGTCATCAATAAAACAATAATACGGTAGGTATCAGGCGGGCTGTGATTTTATTTCAGTTCATATTTTGACTTTTATTTATTTTTGTTTACATCATTGTCGCGTTCTCTATCTTTTCCCAACTTGCCGTTTTGACATGATTTTCCTCCCTGTCTCCACAGACATTACTCTCGTCCATATACTCCAGAGATTGCTGGGCTCCACACATTCAAAGGTAAGTCTTAAGTAGGGCTTAGAACTGGCACGCAGTCAGCCATGAAGTCATGGACTCCTCCATCAAGTTAATGTGGAAGAGAGCTGGTTAATATTTTTCGGGTTTTGTTTTAGCACCAGATGATGATGAGGTTGTTTTGGAATGGATGGTTGCTCACAGAGCAAAGGGTGGAAAATTGGTGAGGGAAATAGCTGGTAGCCAAACACTTTTATAACTAACCCCAGGTAACGTCAATTACCCCTTTTTTTAAAGGTAATATCCTGCACAGCCATTTTTACCGATATCCAGAGATCTTCTCTTCTCGTTCGGTGGTCCTTTTGGGTTCAGGACCTTCTGGAGTGGATATTGCCATGGAGTTAGCCCCCTACGCAAAGCATGTGACACTCAGCTATCGGGGCTCACCACTGAAGTGGACTCCTCCAGAAAATCTCACTCTGGCGCCCCCGGTGGTGAAAGCAAGTCCACATGCGCTAATCTGTGAAGATGGAACTCTGCTAGAAGCAGACACTCTCATTTTCTGCACTGGGTACAAATACCATTACCCCTTTCTAGTACCTGAGGAAGAGCATGGTACTTTAGAAGGCCTGGACAAAAATTTGGGCTCTGAAGAAAAAGGACCCTTTGCCTCTAATGGTGTAGTCGAAATACCCGAGGCTCTTGAGAACAGCGAAGAAGGGTTGAGTGCAAGTGTTGTGTTACAGAAACCTAAAGAGGGGATGAGCGAAAGACTCTACAGTTCAGGGTTGCTGGAAAATGAGGAGCTACTGCTTCCCGACGAAGGTCAAGGACATCTCCCACCACTTTACAAACATTTCATCCATGCCCGCTACCCCACAATGTCCTTTATCAGTCCTTGCAAAATAGTCATACCCTTCCCGCATTTTCACTGCCAGGCTCTTTTCTTCTTGGCAGTGCTTGAGGGTAGGTACCTGTTGCCCCCGCCCAAGCAGATGCTTTCTGAGTCTCGCCAGGAGTTGAGGAACCACTTGAGTTCAGGGCTGGCCCTCAAGTACCTGCACCGCCTAGAGATTGGCCAGTGGGAGTATAACCATTGGCTGGCGGAGAGTGCGGGTTTCAAACCTCTGCCTCCTGTGCTCCAGAAGATGTACGAGTACTGTAGGCGGTTCAGGAGCAGTGACCCAAAGTTGTATAGAGATTTAAGATTTGATATATTGAACACCGAGGAATGTAGGGTCACCTCTGAGCAGGGTGTGGAAAACGTATAGGACACTGAATATCTACCAACATGAAACACATAAGAGCCACTGTTTTTTATGTTAACATATTTTTTTCACTGGGTGATAACTGTGAAACCATTTTATACTAGCTACAGGTAAGGTTGCCACCTGGCCGGTATTTTACAGGCAGGCCGGTAAAAAATTGGCATCAGGCCAATGTTAAGTCTATGGAGACAGTCGCAAGGTCGGTATTTTTCTGAACAAAAGGAGGCAGGCAACCCTAGCTACAGGGAGACAAAAAACGGCAAGTTTATGTGTAATTGAAAAAAATGCATCAAATGTTTAACATTTTGCAATTGCCTTACCCCCTTAGTGACATGGGCTGTTTTTACACATCTGCGGTGTTTGTGTTTAGCTGTAATTTAACATTTTTCTCATTTAATGTACCCACACATTTAATATACTATTTTTATCGTCATAAGAAAGGCTTTCTTTAGAGCCCATTATTTTCATTATATCTTATAATCACTTTTTCTAACTTTTCAGAAGATAAAAAAAGACCCCGTTTAGATAGTTTCTAATATTTGTCCCGAGTTTAGATATAGGTAATGTTTACATGTTTTTCTGTATTTTTTTTTTGCAAGTTATAGGACAATAACTTATCAGCAACACTGATGCAGTCGGCAACATTGCAATGAAAAAAAAAAAGACTTAATTAGCTAACAATCTAATGTTAGGGTTAGAATAATGGTTAGGGTTACTATTAAATTAGGGTTAGCATAAGGGTTAATTTATTTTAATTTAATTGTAAACCTAAGAGTTAGCATAAGGGTTAGGGTTACATTTAGCGTTCGGGTTGGGGTCAAAAGGTCACTGTCGTTAAAAATGGTTAGAAAACAAAAAACACAATTCCCCCCCCCATAAAACTGCAGAAAAACAAGGAAACATGCATATTTCTAAACTCGGGACAAAGTTTAGAAACTATTTAGACAGGGTCTTTTTTAATGATTGTATTTGTGTAAATTATTTTTTTGGTCAAAGTTAGAAAAAGTGTATTTTTTTTTATTTATTTTTTTTCATTATATTTTTATGCTTTTGTTTGTAGTAAATTATAAGATATGATTAAAGTAATATATAATTTGTGTGGGTACAGTATGTGAGAAAGAAGAAAATTACAGCTAAACACAAACACCCCAGAAATGTCACAACAGTCCATGTCACCAGTGGAAAGACAAGGCCAAAAGGTCCTGTCACTAAGGGGCTAATTGAAAACGTTCATCCAATGTAAGGCATTTTAAATAGAAATGATATAATGTTAGAATACAGTGAAAGTACCTCAATGAACCCTCTTTGCTCAGTATAACTCTACCAAGGGCCGGACATGTTGTTTACACTGTTGGGTCAGATGAATGAGGATTTCACCCATCTGACCCAAGATGTCTGCACCCTAGTAGTGCTAAACAAGCAGCGTGGGCTCAATAAGGTGCTTAGTTTATATTATTTTATTAAAGGATTTTAAAATGTCTCCACTTGATGCAATTGTTCACTTAAACACAAGTTCAGTTTTGCCGACAGTTGTCCTTTAAGAAGACCGAGAAATCTACTCGTAAGAATAATTTTATGACCTATTTTTAAAAAGTGGACCCATGATCAAGAAAGTATCCTGCAATATCAGATCATTCATTCTTAAAATAATTTATACCTAATGCAGTATTTAGTCAGCAGATAAAAAAAAAAAGCTTTTTAAAGATTTCAAACATTTTCGTTGTGCGCAGGTGGCATATTGCATCATTTCCCCCTGGAACACGCATCTCTGCTGAAGAAATCACAGTTACTGATTGGCAGCTGCCAGTAGCTGAAAAACAGAACAACTAACATTTTTCTTAATAGGCGACCAAGGGATTAAAGGGACTGTATCACCTAAACATTGCTTATACTGTGCATGGAGAGAATAAAAAATGATTGAAAATAATATACACTGCGTTAGAAAAACTGCAAGAAAATACCTAAATTGGGATAAAAATGTGCTCTAAAAGTCTCTGTGGTGTCTCCTGTTTATGACATCACCTGGGGCTTTATTACAACTTTCACATGAAAAGGCAGCTTATTTGCATCTCAAGTCCCTGGTGATGTCATAAGCAGGAGACTACGGTTGTAGCGGAAGTAGCAGGTTTGGCAAACATGGTACTCAGATTACATCAAGGCAATTTGGTGACCACTAACAGAATGGAGGACGCTTTTCAATACTGTTTTTTGTTCTTAGTACCGCTATTTGAACCCCTTCGGGGCACATGGTGCTTTGCGTCTTCTGGAAACTCCACTTTTTTTTCCCCTGGCCACTGATCACAAGGTGATTGGTAGCCAGAGACACAATGGCAGAGACCCGTCACGTTCTTAATAGACCCAGTGGGTCCCTGGCAAAAAAAAAAATCGCGAGACGTCATGGAGGCGTGTCCAGAGCCGGTCGTTCCGGCACAGCGGGATATAGTAAAATGTAGCTGTTGCTTGCTTTGAGCATTCGGTTACATTATCCCTGTTAGTCTGAGGCCAGTCTAAGGTGCCCCATCTGACAAGTCCCTGCACTGTCATACGAACACAGCTCATCATCGGGAGCCGCGAAGAGCTGTTAAACGCTGGACGTTCTATGCCGTCCTAGCGTCTTTTGGGACCCCAAAAATGGATGGCATAGAACATCCTAGCGTATGGATAGGGTTAAAGCAATTATTGAGGCGTTGGAGTAGGAAGTACGGAAGCCCATAAAGGCCATGGATTTTTTAAATATTTCTATGACTTGTGATAACGGGAATTCAGATGGGAATTTTCAAACTTTAGGCCAATGTAGCAGAGATAGAAAATTCTCCAATGAGGCTGAATGGGAGAATTTTTCCAACTTTGCTACTTCAATCTCCCGGCTCAATTCCCTGCAAATTGTCTTTTTATTGAATAGACCAAAGTTTCATTAGGTTATTTGATCCAAAAACAGCAGATTTAGTATTGGTACTTTACAAGTAACTGGTGTATCAAACATCCCTATAGAGAGCAATCTTGCACAGTCTCTGCTATGTCAAAGGGGGGGGGGGGGGGAATCCCTAAATGGTTAGGAAATTTGGATAATTGGTGGAATAAAGAAGGGAGTAGAGAATACTGGGACCCGAAGAGATTGGAGGCAGACGTGAAAGCACTTGATGAGAGATGAGGGAAAGACTGGTCAATTGGGGGTCCTCAGCAATCCATATCCCCCATTAAATTTGTTTTTGTCTTCTACATATATATGCATACTTGTTCTTCTTTTTCTGCCCAGTGATGTTATCTCCTTACAGCATCTCTAAAAGTCTGGCCTCTAACATGGGACTAGTAATTGACTGCTGAAAGAAATCTCAAAACCGCTTGTTGTGTAACGGGTCTATAGGGAAAGGAGACCTGTCAGTACCATTAACACCTTCGCAACAAAGGACGTGCCAGGCACGTCCTGGGAGAAACTCCCTTAACGACAAAGGACGTGCGTGGCACGTCCTGCGGTGAATCAAGCGGTTTTCGCGATCAACAATCGCAAAAAACGCTTTAACGGTGCTGGTCTATTGCCTCGATGTCGAGGCAATAGCCAGCACCGCAATTTCTATTTTGGGGCACCCACGATCGCCCCACGGAGCGATCGTGGGGAGCCATATTGACGGAGCATGCTGCTCCGTCAATATGGCTAAGCCCTCTGCCGGTCTGAGCTTCGGAAGTGAAAGTAACTTCACTTCCGCTTGAACTCGGAACAACATTTAGAAACTCTTTAGACGGGGTCTTTTTTAATGATTTTATTTGTATAAATTATATTTTAGGTCAAAGATAGAAAAAGTGGGTTTTTTAAAATCTTTCATCATATTTTATGATTTTGTTTGTAGTAAATTCTAAGATATGATGAACATAATGGTATCTAATGAAAGCCCTTCTTATGACGATAAAAACAACATATAATTTGTGTGGGTACTGTATGTGAGAGAGAAGAAAATTACAGCTAAACACAAACACCCTAGAAATGTCAAAACAGCCATTGTCACCAAGGGAAAGTCAAGGTGAAAATGTCTTGTCACTAAGGGGTTAAAGGGACTGTCTAGTACCCAAAATGCATCTTTTAAATGTTAATGTTCTTTCAAAGTACTTTAAAATGCATATTTTACATTTTGCATTGCTTAAAATATAAAATACATACAGCTAGAAGATGAAATTGCAGCAGTTTGTAAGAAACCAGGAATTTTACTCTTTTTTTTTTTTTGCTTCAGCAACCAATGAGAATATTTGCATTCAAATGAGTGGAATTTTACTGTCATCAGACAACGTGTTGCACTGTTAAGAGAGCCTATTGTGTGCAAAAGCAAGTCTTTTACAGGACCACACAATTTATTTTATTCCAGCAGCACAGTAAGTGACTGAATAAAACAAAACTTTATATCCTCGGTGTCTATAGAATCAGTGCTGCCGCACCTTCAGTAAACACGCAGTAATCACTGGGGAGGGCTTCAGTCAAATATTAAATATGTGATTTATACAGAATGTCTGCATCAAATCACACGGGGATAAAAGCCTGTGCACTATACAAGCAGTGATCTTCATCTTGCACATATTTATCTGCACCCACGTTCAGTTTTGAATACATTTTTCACCCTTTCATCTTTTTCCACCCACATTTATGTATAATGATAATGTCTAGTTCTGTCATACAGATATTATAATTTTGTAAGGTGGAATCTGTTTAAAACATCTCAAATTTTATTGGTTTAAATATTTTTTTTTTTAATCTATGTTCTTACCGGATATTTACAAAGACAAATAAATATAATGAAATATGCCTGTTTTTCTTGTATTTTTTTTTTTTTTTCAGTTGTTTTCGGCATTCTCAATAAATATTATTACGTCCATGTAATTCTTAATATTTATACAACATTTTTGGAACAACAGAAGCGCGTGTAATTGTGTATTATTTGTTCATGACTTGCGGGGCCCAAATGTCTGAAGTTTGTCGGACGTGGCTTTCCCTTTCAGGAAGTTTGGCCGCTCCTGCTATACACGGTGCAGTGACAAACCTGAGGAGTTTTCCTGCTGGTCGCACAGGTTTGTCCGTGCACAATTAGCGTTGCCCTCTAAATGGCCACGCAATTCCCTCCTCAGGTACGTAACTTTTACATGCTGCCTTACAGAGTGTAGAAGTCAAATGTAGAAGGAAATCAATGAACTAATCAAATTTGAATAAAAAAAGACAATGCTAAGAAATACCACACAAAAGAACAAATAGTTCATTTGAAAAATATTTTAACTAATAGAACGGAGGTCAACTCCTCACCTCTCCTTTTATCAATACAATCATTTTTAATAAATAGAAACATAGAATGTGTCACCGGCAGATAAGAAACATTCAGTCCATCTAATCTGCCCAATTTTCTAAATACTTTTATTAGCCTTGTGCCTATCCCACGCATGCTTAAACTCCTTCACTGTGTTTACCTCTACCACTTCTACTGGAAGGCTATTCCATGCATCC
The DNA here is from genome assembly GCA_036172795.1 of Pelodytes ibericus. NCBI lineage: Eukaryota > Metazoa > Chordata > Amphibia > Anura > Pelodytidae > Pelodytes > Pelodytes ibericus. The sequence goes on along the minus strand of CM069858.1, from coordinate 217,923,349 downwards.
ACTACCCTCTCAGTAAAGTAATACTTTCATTAGTCCCTGACCTTATCTTATATCTAGGATAGCCTTATACCTATCCCACGGATGTTTAAACTCCCTCACTGTATTAACCTCTACCACTTCTGTTGGAAGACTATTCCATACATCCACTACCCTCTCAGTAAAGTAATACTTTCATTAGTCCCTGGCCTTATCTTATATCTAGGATAGCCTTATACCTATCCCACGCATGCTTAAACTCCTTCACTGTATTAACCTCTACCACTTCTACTGGAAGACTATTCCATACATCCACTACCCTCTCAGTAAAGTAATACTATCATTAGTCCCTGGCCTTATCTTATATCTAGGATAGCCTTATACCTATCCCACGCATGCTTAAACTCCTTCACTGTATTAACCTCTACCACTTCTACTGGAAGACTATTCCATACATCCACTACCCTCTCAGTAAAGTAATACTATCATTAGTCCCTGGCCTTATCTTATATCTAGGATAGCCTTATACCTAACCCACGGATGCTTAAACTCCTTCACTGTGTTTACCTTTACCACCTTTACCACTTCCGCTGGAAACAAAGAGGGGCCTGGCTTCCAAAGATGATAATCAGTTAGTCGGGGGGTATTTATTAATGGGCCAAAGCAAGTCCCTGGCCCGCTTATTTTCGAGGGCCTGGGAGCCATCTTTCTGTCTTCCAGCACCGGTAATATTGACCAGGCGCACATGGAGCCATTTGGCAGGCTCCCAGCCCCCCTAATAATAACTAGCCCTGGCCCCCCGCCCCCCCATATGTGTTAGGAGGGGGATAGTGATTTACCACAATTCATTCAAATTCTGTTTTATTAAAGGATAAATACGGCATCAAAATGAATCCATACATTGACTTAAGCTAACAGTGTACAGCTTGTGTGAGTGCAACAAAAAAAAATAACAAGTGAACTCTTATCCTTAAAGGGTTATAATGGATATAATGAATATATTTAAAAATTTAATTTTAACGTCAATTTATATATAATCGCATATCGATTCAAATTATTCTATAGGCTCACGCAGACATGAATTATTTTAGTACAGCACAATGTTTCATAATTATACCATTATGTGTTCCCAGTAATATCAATTACCTTCTCCGCGAGGCTTCTCCAACGCATCGGCAGTGTTCTAGTCTGTTTATTCCACTTGTATCAAGGAGTGGGGACAATGACCTCCTCGTCGACTGTACCTAATCACACAGCCCATCCCTCCCCCCTGCCCAATCATAATCCGGCCAGTTTCTACCAACCAATACGTCCGCAGTTTTCTACTCTGGTCATGTCTAGCTTTGGGTATTGGTTGGTTACTTTTCAGAACCTCCATGAAAGACCATGGCGGGGGGGGGGTGGTGGTGGTGGTGGTGGTGGGGGGGGGGGGTTATTGCAATGTCTTTTTAATGAATTGCTCAGTATTTGTAGGAAGGGGTATTAATCATAGCTGGCCATTTGCCATAAATCTTTCCTGTCCTTCTGTCTTTATCTCTGGATGCTTCAATCCAGTCCATTCTAAACAAGAATAACATATATCATCAAGATCATACATCATATTTAATATGGCGATTGGCCTTTAGGTCGGAGGGGTCCTTTAAGTGTATACCATGGTATCCTCATGTTTCCTTATGGAGGATGGCTCTACAATCCTCGCTGCTCAGAACCTCAAACTTAAAATCTCTAAATGATATGAGGTCCGAGTTCCTGGTCCGCTGACAGATCTCATACATCTTTGCCAGGACAGAGGGCAGTGGCTCGAAACCTGCGGCCTCCGCTAACCAGTTATTATACTCCCACTGAGCCACGCCAAGGCGGTGAAGATACTTGAGGGACGTTCCTGAGTTCACGTGGTTCTGCAACTCCTGGCAGGACTCGGCAAGCATTTGCCACCGTGAAGGCAGCTGGTACTTCCCCTCGAGGACTGCAAGGAAAAAGAGTACCTGGCAGTGAAAGAGCGGGAAGGGGATAACTATTTTACAAGCCCCGATAAAGCACAAAGTTGGGTAACGTGCATGGATAAGGTGCTTATAAAGAGGTGGGAGGTGTCCCTGCCCCATATCAGTCACCGTCAACGCATCATAATCCAATATTCCTGTGGACATCTTCCCGTGTATCTTCAAGACATCTTCATGCTCCGGTAGTTTATCACTTGTTCCCAACTCCATTCCATTTTTTTCTGATTCACCATTGGGCCCAGCACTTACTTCACTGATACTGTCTTCTATGTCCTCTGGTATTCTTGGTTGCTTCTCAGGCACCAGGAATGGATAGTGGTATTTGTACCCGGTGCAGAAAATCAGAGTATCTGCTTCTAGTGAAGTTCCATCCTCACATACTAGGGTCTCGGCAGTGGCGCCAACCACCGGTGGCGCGACTTTGACATTTTCTGGAGGGTTCCACTGCAGTACAGGACCGCGGTGACTCAACGTAACCTGCCGTGCGTACGGCGCCAACTCCAAGACCATATCCACTCCAGAAGGGCCTGAACCCAGGATGACCACGGAACGTGAGGAGAAGACCTCTGGGCAGCGGTAAGCATGACTATGAAGGACATCACCTGAAAGCAGGGGCAACATGTTACGTCTTACCTCTATTTCCTTCACTCTACACCCTCAGCCTGCTCAACCCCTGTGTATAACCGTAACTTGGAATCGTGGGATGGATCCTTAGCACAAAATAACATCCTGCTGCTTAAATAATATTGTCAGCCAAGGTTCCTCCGTCACCACCATGCTAAAATTGGGATTATGCAACAACATCGGTCTTAATTTTACGACCTACACAAAATACTCCCAGCCATAATCTAACTTGTCAAACCAAGATTAAGCAATCTGTGGTCCCATAAGGATGATGGTGCCCAACCCAGTGGGCTGTTGTGGCGTAATCCCAATTTTAGTTTGCTAATATTAATTTACCACCAGGATGTTATTTTTTTTTTTACTCTATGTCCTTCATGGCTTTCTGTGTGCTAAGGATCCATACCTCAATCCAATAACTTTCCTTACCTCGGAAGATGTCAATCCCGGCAATGTCTGGAATGTAGGGATGAGAGTAATGTCTGCAGAAAGGGGGAAGATGACCATGGTGAATGGCGTGATAGGAACATTGGAACAGAAAGAATAAAAAAGGAGACGAAGACTTAAAGAACATAAGAGATCATTACAATAGGATGCAAAGCAAACAAATACAAATTGACAAATATTTCCTCTACACATATTATAAAGCAAGTAGAATCTAGTTCTGTTAAGTCTGGACTCCATGAAATAAATTGGGGTGAAATATGCATGAGTCTACAAGCACGACTCGTACAGTGCCAATGTTGGTGGCAGATTTGATCTTGGGATTGACGTCAAGATGGTCCTGGCCGTTGGACATGTCTCTCCTTCTCCCTTTCACCTCCTCAGATGTCTCTGTATCCCTTTATCACCCCCCCCCCCCAGATCTCTATCTATTACTCTCATCCACCTTACTGTGTCTTCTCCCCACCCCTTTAACCTCCTGTACCTGTCACTCTCTCTCTTTATCCGTTCCCCTCTGCCTCACCGTTTTCCTGCTGAAAACATCTGTGATCTTCTCTGATCTTAGCACTTAGCCACATGCTCCTTGTGCACAGGGCTGGCCTTACCTGTTCAGATGCGCTGTAAGGGCTACCCCATAGAAACATAGACTGTGTCACCACAAGATCCATCTAGTCTGCCCAAGGTTCTAAATACTTTTATTAGACCCCAGTTCCCTATCTTATATCTAGGATAGCATTGTGCCTATCAGACGCATGCTTAAACTCCTTCACTGTATTAACCTCTACCACTTCTACTGGAAGACTTTTCCATACATCCACTACCCTCTCAGTAAAGTAATACTTTCATTAGTCCCTGGCCTTATCTTATATCTAGGATAGCCTTATACCTATCCCATGCATGCTTAAACTCCTTCACTGTATTAACCTCTACCACTTCTACTGGAAGGCTATTCCATACATCCACTACCCTCTCAGTAATGTAATACTTTCATTAGTCCCTGGCCTTATCTTATATCTAGGATAGCCTTGTGTCTATCCCATGCATGCTTAAACTCCTTCACTGTGTTTACCTCTACCACTTCTGCTGGAAGGCTATTCCATACATCCACTACCCTCTCAGTAAAGTAACACTTTCATTAGTCCCTGGCCTTATCTTATATCTAGGATAGCCTTATACCTATCCCATGCATGCTTAAACTCCTTCACTGTATTAACCTCCACCACTTCTACTGTAAGACTATTCCATGTATCCACTACCCTCTCAGTAATGTAATACTTTCATTAGTCCCTGGCCTTATCTTATATCTAGGATAGCCTTATACCTCTCCCACCCATGCTTAAACTCCTTCACTGTATTAACCTCTACCACTTCTACTGGAAGGCTATTCAATCCATCCACTACCCTCTCAGTAAAGTAATACTATGATTAGTCCTTGGCCTTATCCTTTATCTAGTATAGCCTTATACCTATCCCATGCATGCTTAAACTCCTTCACTGTATTAACCTCAACCACTTCTACTGGAAGGCTATTCCATACATCCACTACCCTATCAGTAATGTAATACTTTCATTAGTCCCTGACCTTATCTTATATCTAGGATAGCCTTGTGTCTATCCCACGCATGCTTAAACTCCTTCACTGTGCTTACCTCTACCACTTCTACTGGAAGACTATTCCATACATCCACTACCCTCTCAGTAATGTAATACTTTCATTAGTCCCTGACCATATCTTATATCTAGGATAGCCTTATACCTATCCCATGCATGCTTAAACTACTTCACTGTATTAACCTCTACCACTTCTACTGCAAGGCTATTCCATACATCCACTACCCTCTCAGTACAGTAACACTTTCATTAGTCCCTGGCCTTATCTTATATCTAGGATAGCCTTATACCTATCCCATGCATGCTTAAACTCCTTCACTGTATTAACCTCCACCACTTCTACTGTAAGACTATTCCATGTATCCACTACCCTCTCAGTAATGTAATACTTTCATTAGTCCCTGGCCTTATCTTATATCTAGGATAGCCTTATACCTCTCCCACCCATGCTTAAACTCCTTCACTGTATTAACCTCTACCACTTCTACTGGAAGGCCATTCAATCCATCCACTACCCTCTCAGTAAAGTAATACTATGATTAGTCCTTGGCCTTATCCTTTATCTAGTATAGCCTTATACCTATCCCATGCATGCTTAAACTCCTTCACTGTATTAACCTCTACCACTTCTACTGGAAGGCTATTCCATACATCCACTACCCTATCAGTAATGTAATACTTTCATTAGTCCCTGACCTTATCTTATATCTAGGATAGCCTTGTGTCTATCCCACGCATGCTTAAACTCCTTCACTGTGCTTACCTCTACCACTTCTACTGGAAGACTATTCCATACATCCACTACCCTCTCAGTAATGTAATACTTTCATTAGTCCCTGACCATATCTTATATCTAGGATAGCCTTATACCTATCCCATGCATGCTTAAACTACTTCACTGTATTAACCTCTACCACTTCTACTGCAAGGCTATTCCATACATCCACTACCCTCTCAGTACAGTAATACTTTCATTAGTCCCTGACCTTATCTTATATCTAGGATAGCCTTGTACCTTATCCCATGCATGCTTAAACTCCTTGACTGTATTAACCTCTACCACTTCTACTGGAAGGCTATTCCATACATCTACTACCCTCTCAGTAATGTAATACTTTCATTAGTCCCTGGTCTTATCTTATATCTAGGATAGCCTTATACCTATCCTATGTATGCTTAAACTCCTTCACTGTATTAACCTCTACCACTTCTTCTGGAAGGCTATTCCATACATCCACTACCCTCTCAGTAAAGTAATACTTCCTGATATTACTTTTACATCGTTGCCCCTCTAATTTAAGAGTATGTCCTCTAGTTGTGGTAGTTTTTCTTCTTTTAAATATACTCTCCTCTGTTACTGTGTTGATTCCCTTTATGTATTTAAATGTTTCTATCATATCCCCCCTGTTACGTCTTTCCTCCAAGCTATACATGTTAAGATGCTTTAACCTTTCCTGGTAAGTTTTATCCTTCAACCCATGAACCAGTTTAGTAGCCCTTCTCTGAACTCTATCCAAAGTATCAATATCCTTCTGGTGATATGGTCTCCAGTACTGCGTACAATACTCCAAGTGAGGTCTCACCAGTGCTCTGTACAATGGCATGAGCACTTCCCTCTTCCTACTGCTAATACCTCTTCCTGTACAACCAAGCGTTCTGCTAATACCTCTCCCTGTACAACCAAGCATTCTGCTAATTCCTCTCCCTATGCAGCCAGGCATTCTGCTAATACCTCTCCCTATCCAACCAAGCATTCTGCTAATACCTCTCCCTATATAACCAAGCATTCTGCTAGCATTTCCTGCTGCTCTATTGCATTGCCTACCTACCTTCAAGTCCTCTGAAATTATTACTCCTAAATCTCTTTCCTCAGATGTTGAGGTTAGGACTGTATTAAATATTCTATATTCTGCTTTTGGGTTTTTATGCCCAAGGTGTATAATCTTGCACTTGTCCACATTAAATGTCTGTTGCCACTTCTCTGACCATTTTTCTAGTTTAGCTAAATCATTTGCAATTTGGCCTATCCCTCCATGAACATCAACCCTGTTGCAAATCTTTGTGTTACCAGCAAAAAGATTTATCTTACCATCAAGACCTTCTGCAATATCACTAATAAAAATGTTAAACATAATGGGTCCAAGTACAGATCCCTGAGGTACCCCACTAGTAACAAGACCTTGTATCCAATATACTGCATTGACTACAACCCTCCGTTGGTCAGCCATTGTCTAATCCATTCAACTATATTGGAATCCAAACTTAAATTGTAGTTTATTGATAAGCCTTCTATGTGCGACAGTGTCAAAAGCCTTACGGAAATCTAGGTAAGCAATGTCTACTGCACCACCCTGATCTATTATTTTAGTCACACAAAAACCAAAAAATCAATAAGATTAGTTTGGAATGGTGCCATGGCGCCCTCCTCCTCTCTACCCTCATGTCTGTCTATCTGTCTCTCCTCTCCCTCCACATGCATGTCTCTTTCCTCTCACTCCATGTCTGTCTCTCTCCAACCCCCCCATTTTATGTCAATCTCCCTTCTCATGTATGTCTCTCCTCTCCCCACCCCCCATGTCTGTCTCTCGCCTCTGTTCTCTCTCTCCTCCTCCCCAAACCTGTTGTTATCTCTTTCCCCTACCCATATGTTTTCTCCCCTCCATATCTGCTATCTCCCTTCCCCATATCTCTTTCCCTCTCCTCCCCCTCCCCAAATATCTTTCCCTCTTCCAGCATATTTTCTTTCTCCCCTTCCCCATATCTGTTCTCTCCCCCTCCTCTCCCATATCTGTTCTCTCTCCACTTCTTCCCCATCTCTGTTCTCTCTTCCCCATATCTGTTCTCTCGACCCTTCCTCCCCATAACTGTACTTTCTCCCCCTCCTCACCATTTTTGTTGTCTCACCTCTGTTCTCTCGCACAGTTGAGTTCTGCCCCCTCCCCGGATCCTGCGCCGTGGCCGTGCACGGGGCTGGTGAGGAGAGATCTCCCCAGCCAGTGCCTCAAACCGAAATAAAAAAAAAAAAAATGGTGCCCCCTGGGGTCGCACATCCCAAAGGCTGGCCCTGATTGTGCATAATGTTGATGCATGGGGCAGCACTGAGCCAAGGTATCTGGCAACCCATACCATTTGCGGCAAGTGTGGTAGGGGGGTAAATACATCCCGTTCTGCTCAATAGGCTATTGCCAGCATCCATGTGGATCATGTGGTTATACCATGGGATGCCGCCCCGGCTTCTGCACTTTGTGTGATCCCGCATAGCATATACAATAGATTAGTAAGGGATTGCTTGGCAGCAGGTAGCTGCGGCTCCGCGTGGCACAGGATGTTTATGGTGTATTTTATTTGTATATGTGAAGATGCGACCAGACTTCGGAGTTTATCACAGGCACATCCTCCTGCTTCATGGTTTACCACCCTCCCCATCACAGGCGCTACATGAATGGTGTCCAGAGAAACTTCTTAATTGCAGGAGTGTCTGAGTATATATAAAATAGGAAAGCCTTTAGTCCCTGGTACGTTATATAATTGAAGAGATTAAGCTCCATATAGGCAAACGTATTTAGTGGTAGGACCCACGAATACTGGACTGCTTTGGCATAGTGGTGGGCTAAGTATAATCTCTCAAGTTTAGTCATCTTAGGAATGTGTTTTTAAGTAACTGTAATGAAAACAGTATATTTATATATATATATATATCCACACACGCAGATGGAATACAGACAGATTTATGGGGATATATACTAGGGATGGAAAGCATGTGAGTAATGGAATGATGGTGAGTAAGTATGAATGGGAGGTCACAGAGATAGACCCACAGATGGAGGATCTGTGTGAGGATAGGCACATGTGTCTCTTACCCCACACACACCATGACCGCGTCAAACCTCTCCGTCACCGGCCGAGTCTCACCCCTCATGTGGGATGTCACATCCCAAGGAACTAGCCCACTGTCACATCCTCCCGGTACGGGAGAGACAGACATCACCCGGCAGCCAAACTGCAAAGGAAAGAGGAGAGTCACATCCGAGATTCCGTCAGATACTAACGTAGCAGGAAAGCTACCAAAAACGAAAAACACAGTCAGCATTTTATAAGGGTCTACTGAATAAAGAGAGAATTGCAGGGAACTGAGATGGGACTTTCGAATTTAACGTTCCATTCATCGGCACTGGAAAAAGTTTCAAACTTTGGCGTAAAGTTGGAAATTCCCGTCTCTATTCCTTGCAGTTCTCTCTTTATTGAATCGGCCCTCTAACGGATTGCACCTTTTTTTGCAAATACATTCCGAAGCTGTTTCATTTTGTTATTTGCTCCTCCTTTAAAATGGGTTCGGCAGAGATTTTCCTAAGGCACCAGAGCCCCCCAGAAATGCAGTATGTGGTAACCTTTCTTCCTTTGGTGACCTCAAAAAATAAGCCAAGGTGGGTGGGCAGGGCCGATCCTAGGGTCACAGACGCCTGGGTGCAGGATTTTTTTTTTTTTTGCCGCCCACGTGTGGACGTGGCTGTAATATTAACTCCTCCCCATCTCCATTCCAGGCATGCCCACTTCTATGGCAGTAAACACAATATTATTAAATTACTTTTCCTAAAAAATAAAAATGTGTGCGTGCAGTGCCAAGAAATGGTATTACAAATGCTAGTTATCTGTACAACAAGCAACACTGCTCAAGACTTGGCTAATCATATGCCAGCTTCTCTAAGCCTGGTTACCATTTACACAGGATCAAGTCTGGACTAATTATCAGCCCTGGAAATGGTTGTATACCAACCCCATAGTATTGCATCCTCATAACACAGCCCAGAGCATTTCAGCATCTTACCGTATTTGCTCGAATATAAGACGACCCTGATTAAAAAACAACCTCCCAAACTTTGGATATTCCTTTAGGAAAAAACATTAAAAGCCTGATTATAAGACTACCCTATAGGAAAAAAAAGTTTTACTTGCATTTTTGTTTCATCATTTTGATTAAATATGAAAAAACACTTTACATTTCTTATTTTTATTTCCTTTATTTGCCAGTCTGCCCCCAAGACTTAGCTAATGCTTCCCCCAACACAATCATCTGTCCTCCAGACTTAGCCATAGTCCTCCAGACTTACCCAGGAGTGGGTAATTTGCACGCGTTCAGCCTTCCTTGGATGTGGTAGCCGTTTCTCAGGCTCCCTCTCGAGAATCGAACCCTGATTCCCTGTTACCCGTGGTCACCATTCTAGTCACACAATACCATCAAAAGTTGATAGGGCAGATATCCAAATGCATCGTCGCTGTCACGGGGACGTGTAATCGGCCCGAGGTTATCTAGACGGGCACCCGGATTGGTTTTGGTCTGATAAATGCACGCATACCTTGGGGTCAGCACTCGTCGGCATGTATTAGCTCCAGAATTACCACAGTTATCCAAGTAACAGATGGAGCGATGAAAAGGAACCAGAACTGATTTAATGAGTCATTCGCAGATTCATTGTACCGGCTGTGTTTACTTACACGTGCATGGCTTAATCTTTGAGACAAGCAGATGCTAAGATCAACTGGTAGCCCTTCGGGGGACTTGAAAAAACACCCTTGGGGTCAGGCGGCAGTGCCTCCGCACACCTCTGCCCTTCTGGGACTCCTACACTGTCCCCCCTGGAGTAGGTATCAGCACATCAGAGGAGTAGAGGCAGGGGAGGCAGCCACGGCCCACAGAATGGAGGAGCCGACACGGGCCCCATCGTGACTCATGGGCCCCTGGCAGTCTAAAGGGACCAGCCAGGGCTGGGACTCCAACAAAGCAGTGCTGGATGGAAAACATACGCTCCCCGCAGCAGGATCATTCAGGGGGGTTGATGTGCCAGGTGGTGCCCTGCAGACCCCCAACCCTCAGAAACATACGTATTGGGGCCACTGCATACTCAGGGTTACCATGGTACAGTGGAGGGGAAGATTACACAGGGCCCTTTTCCACCTTGTCGGTTTTTCCAGGGGGTGCAGAAAAAGGGTAAATGTGCCAAATGGCCCCGTGCAAATTGGTCATTAATAATAGTAATACTTGCTGTACCACAACAATGCTGCCCTCTGAAGTAATCTCCAAAATACTTTAACAATATACAAAAAAAACGAACGCAGAATGGCGCAATAATAGTGGATACGTGAGTGAAAATATATTTGCAATGAAGAGTAATATTCTTCCGAAATGTTTTCTCCAAAATTTTAATCTGACATCTGTAAAAAAACACACAACAAAACACAAACATGTGTATGACCAGATATATAGAAAAATATATTGGCCCCTAATACAAGGAGAACTCACAAACTGGTGGTAAGTGTAAATCGAGTAGAGATTGCCATCAAACAATGAAGGTACTTCACGATGGAACAAATGGCTAGAATAAACATCAAAGGCTGGATCCGCCTACACCTCAACGCGTTTCACCGGAATAGACACGGCTTCTTCAGGAGGAAAAACATGTTCAGGAACCTGTCCAGCGGCTAGGGAGAAACCTGTGCCAGTCTCAGGGGGTCACCGCCTCAGCAAAGCTCTCCTTCCTCAGGTTACCAGATCGGTCAGAGGAGAGTGAGTTTGCATGCACAAAAGAATAAGAAAACGAAAAAAAAAAAAAAAAATCAGTCCCCCCCCCCCCCCAATATGCCCCTACTCTGCCCAGCAGTCCGACAGCATTAGAGGAGCCCCCCATGGGTCCCTGTAACGCATTACCACCCATGTGGTGCCCCCCAGTGGCCAGATTTCAACTTTCTCCCAACAGTCCCCCAGAGCGCCGGGAGGGACGGGGCCATGTCAGAGGAATCCCCCATGTGTGCATTACCACCCTTGCGGCGCCCTCCAGCTGCTGGATTTCAAATCTTGCCCAGCAGTTCCCCAGAGCGCAGAGAGGGACGGGCCATGTCAGAGGAGTCCCCCCATGGACCCTGAAATGCACTACCACCCCTGTGGAACCCCCCTGTGGCAGTCAAAAATAAGCAATTAAATGAGCCAGCAAGCAGACCCACAGTCCAAAACGTGCCCAAGACATGCACTGACAGTTAGTCAATGATTTTATACCCCCCAAAAAAAGATTTTTAAAAAGCATTCTATCATTCAGGGGACCAGACAGGCCGGCGAGGTCCAGGCAGAGTTCCAGGATGATGGGAGCTTTGTCCCGCTCACCAGACCACACACAATATGGAGTGATCCAACCCGGGAAAGGTAGGTAGCGCAGGGAACAAAACTGCCTTATGCCTGCTACGTGTTACCTTCCTCCGAGCTGTTCTGACAAAATTGAACGATCCTGTGGGATCCATCTGGCAGGCTTTATTTGCACCTAAGGGTCAGTGCTGCGTGGGAGTCATTTTAAAAGCCCCTGCAGGATGGACCAGAGCTGTTTAAACTGTGCATGTGTCTGCGTTTCGCTTACTGAATACTCTGGTCAGGTAAGGTGCAGTGTTATGGGAGGTGGTAAAGTGGTTCATGTCCCCGACACCTGACTAGGGTGACCGTTGTAGCATTGTCCTTATTTAAATGGTTTTGGAAAGCAGGGGGAACCACTACATTTTATTACTGGTGGGGGGGCAACATAAACTGTATGTACTAGTAGTAGCCAGAAGATCATTACCTGAATATCTAAGAGCCCAGACTCCAGTCTCCTACTGGGTTTGCCAAGGAGTCTGGGTTTGTCATCAGCAGCAGGATGTGGATCTCCTCCTCCCAGCACTTCCACCTCATCCTATACACTGCAAGGAGAGAGTAAGTGCTGGGTGGGAGCAGATCCACCTCCGTGTACTTGCAGGGCAGGGCAGTGGCGTAGCGTGGGTTGTCAGCACCCGGGGCAAGGCAAGTAATTTGCGCCCCCTAACCCGTGGATTTTAGCACTCGAGTCTCTTCTACTAGATTAGTTAAAGAAACCCTTACCCCCCAAGCACATGTATTGTTTGTTATGAAAATACTTATGTAATTAAAGTGAAATGCATCTAAATACAAGTTTATTTTCCAACACTTTATTGAGTGCGAACATGCATTACACACATTCTTCACATTTTCAGCAGGTCTATGAATACAAATATACACATGTAGTAACCTAGCATGGGCCATGCTATTATATGTCGTCTCACAACCATCGTAAACGACAAACAATATCAAGAACAAAAACTAAACATCAAAATGGAACCATACCCTGGAGATGATCCAAGACTGGGCTAGATGGAGCCAACTTCCTCAATCCTGTACCTCTAATGTTACCCCCCCCCCCCACACACACATATGCCATAATTGTTGTGCCATTCAGATGCCAGTAATATTGTAACTTTCGGATGCCAGTAATATTGTGCCAGTCAGAGCCCAGTAATATTGTGCCAGTCAGAGCCTAGTAATATTGTGCCAGTCAGATGCCTGCAATATTGTGCCAGTCAGATGCCTGCAATATTGTGCCAGTCAGAGCCCAGTAATAATGTGCCAGTCAGATACCAGTAATATTGTGCCAGTCAGATACCAGGAATATTGTGCCTGTCAGAGCCCAGGAATATTGTGCCTGTCAGAGCCCAGGAATATGGTGCCTGTCAGAGCCCAGGAATATGGTGCCTGTCAGATGCCTGTAATATTATGCCAGTCAGATGCCTGTAATAGTGTGCAGTCAGAGGCCAGGAATATTGTGCCAGTCAGATGCCTGTAATATTGTGCCAGTCAGATGCCTGTAATATTATGCCAGTCAGATGCCTGTAATATTATGCCAGTCAGATGCTTGTAATAGTGTGCCAGTCAGAGGCCAGGAATATTGTGCCAGTCAGAGGCCTGTAATATTGTGCCAGTCAGATGCCTGTAATTTTATGCCAGTCAGATGCCTGTAATATTGTGCCAGTCAGAGCCCAGTAATATAGTGCCAGCCAGATGCCTGTAATATTATGCCAGCCAGATGCCCAGTATTATTGTGCCAGCCAGATGCCCAGTAATATAGTGCCAGTCAGATGCCCAGTAATATAGTGCCAATCAGATGCCAAGTAATATAGTGCCAATCAGATACCCAGTAATATAGTGCCAATCAGATGCCCAGTAATATAGTGCCAATCAGATGCCAAGTAATATAGTGCCAATCAGATACCCAGTAATATAGTGCCAATCAGATGCCCAGTAATATAGTGCCAATCAGATGCCAAGTAATATAGTGCCAATCAGATGCCCAGTAATATTGTGCCAATCAGATACCCAGTAATATAGTGCCATTCAGATACCCAGTAATATAGTGCCAATCAGATACCCAGTAATATTGTGCCAATCAGATACCCAGTAATATAGTGCCAATCAGATACCCAGTAATATTGTGCCAATCAGATGCCCAGTAATATTGTGCCAATCAGATACCCAGTAATATAGTGCCAATCAGATACCCAGTAATATAGTGCCAATCAGATACCCAGTAATATTGTGCCAATCAGATGCCCAGTAATATAGTGCCAATCAGATGCCCAGTAATATAGTGCCAGTCAGATACCAGGAATATTGTGCCAGCCAGCCCCCCCCCCCCCGGTACTTACATGAAGCTGCTCCGTGTCCCCCGCTGGATGTCTCCTCCGTGCAGTCTTCCCTCTTGCACGGAGGAGGGAAGCAGACACCGGATGTGACGCGACGTCACATCCGGCGTCAGTTTTTTTTTTTTCCGGCCGTCGCATCCATCGGATGCGGCTTGCCGGAAAAAAGCGTTCACAAGCGCAATGCGCTGTGAACGCGGCAGCAGGGGCTGGGGGCCCACGGGACAGCTGCCTTGGGGCCCCCCAGGAGTAAATGGGCCCAGGGCAGCTGCCCCGTTTGCCCTGCGTTAAAGACGGCCCTGGCGGCCACGCGGCCGCATAGGGCTAGTGCGCCCCCCCAGATATTGCGCCCGGTGCGGCCGGCCCCCCCTGCACCCCCCACGCTACGCCACTAGGGCAGGGTCACATGCGGGAGAAAACTTTCACCATGTCACCCTCAACCCTGCATTCACCTCAGCAGTATTAACGAAAGTTCCTTGTCTCCTGGACAGTGAACTTTCATATTTATATATGTTTTCTTCATCTTCTCCAACGCTCCCTGACAACGGGAGGAGCCAGGCCGAAGGTGAAAAAAAAAAAAAGCCATCCCCGAGTGTCACTGCTCGCTCGGCTGAGATTTTATTTTCAAAAAAACAGAGCCCTCTTGACGCCCCCCCCTCCCTCCTCTGCTCCATGCCGCCTTGCCGCGGTGAACCCTTTGCACCCCTGCCTGGGAACAGCCCTGTGGGTGGGGCTTAGTGGGGCTTCCCTCACTCAATTCATTGGTCAAAGGAAGTGATGCATAACTACACAGGAAACCAGGATGTGATGTCATACTGATTAAAGGGACTCTATCGTCTAAACATTGTTTATACCGTGAATGTAGAGCATAACAAAAAGATTGAAAATGATCTGTACATTGTGTTAGCAAATCTGCCAGCAAAAGCCTAAATTAGGAGAAATATGTGTTTTAAATGCGTCTGTGGCAGTCTCCTGCTTATGACATCACCTGTGGCACGGTATGCAAATGAACTGCTTTTCAGGGGCGAAATGTGTAATTTGCATACCGTGCCACATGTGATGTCATAAACAAGACCCACTGGGTTTTTTTTTTCCCCCCACGTGAGTTTATACATAACTTACTACTCTGCTGGGACCAGAGCTAAATTAGTTGGTTTCCCTTTCCCCCAGGCCCTTTTTTTTTCTAGTCCTGGATTGCTGCAGTAACTTATTTCAAACTACAAACATTTGACAAGTCATGGATCTGGCCTGTGTCTAATGGTTTTATGGCCCCCTTAACTAGGGAGTGGAGGGATCGGAGATGCTCTGACCCAGCTGATTTTATCTGTTGGATCTCTGTGGATTTACTGCCTAGAACATTTTTTTCAATACCCTGTGTTTTTCTTGCCCTGTTTTTATTTTTTTTTAAAGCTGTTAACTATGTTTTGTAATTAGGAATTTTGCTACCGGCCTTGCAACCGTCTCTATAGACTTAAACACTGGCCTGATGCCAATATTTTTCCGGCCTGTGGAGGGAACTCAGCAACTTGGTCTTGAAAGCTTGCACTCAAACTCTCAGTGAGTCAATCAAGGGACCAATTTATGGTCAATAAACAATAATATATATATATATATTTTAGCACATTACCATCTTTGGTTTGTCAAGATTATGTAACTTCCTGCATGACCCCCTTTTGCCCCTGGGATACTGGGGTCTGTATAAATTACCATAACACCCCTAGGATCTCAATCAGTGTTATACTTTGTAATTATCAGTCCTGGAGTTAATCCATATCCCTGACCAGCAGTTGATTTAGTAAGACTCACACAGTTATTAGCTGCAGACTCCTTTCCCCACCACAGTCTTTGTGATCCAGGGGGTGTTGGCAATTGGATCAGTATCATAGTTGCCAACATCGGCCATGTTTCCAGGGACACATATTTGTTCCACATGCTGCAGAAAGACCATGCAAAGTGCAGCCTGGCAGTATGTAGGATGGATATACGCACAGACACAATCCAATGAATTAATCATGGTAGGTCCTGTGAGATCTCCACCCTGATTAATCAATTGGATTCTGTCGTATATCCATCCTACATACTGCCGGGCTGCACTTTGCATGCTCTTTCTGCAGCATGTGGAACAAATATGTGTCCCTGGAAACATGGCCGATGTTGGCAACTATGCAATATTAAAGGGACGGTATCGCCTAAACAATGTGTTTATTGTGAATATAAAGAATAAAAATAACTAAAAATGATCTATAAATTGTCTTAGCAAAATTGTAAGTGCATGTCTAAATTAGGAGAACAATGTGTTTTAAGGGTCTCCTTCTTATGACATCACCTGTGGCCTAATATGCAAATTACAAATTCCGCATCGAAAACCAGTTCATTTGCATATCAAGCCACAGGTGATGTCATAAGCAGGAGACTCTCACATTAAAAAAAAACACCTCCTTCCCCCATTCTGCTAACACAATGTATTGATCGTTTTCTTTTTTTTATATGTTTATTATTTTCATTTTTTTTCCCCCATGTATTAAAAAGACAGTACAAATAATACAAATATCGGATACATATATAAACGACTTACCATTCCGAGAGAGAGTCAATTGCTCAACACTTAAAATATTATGAAGGCTCCCAACAAATATGTACGTACCTGTGTAAGTAAAACTGGCGTTTCTTAGCACCTACAATATCATGAAGGATAGTACGGGCGAGGGGATATATATATAAATACCAAATCATAACACTTAAAATGTGACACAATCCCTCCTAACCCAAATATATCCTAAAATCATTTCCCATGCATGTGGATTGTTACAATCCTACAATTGTTGCATATTTCCTCCCCCCCAGACCGCGGCCGCCATCACAATTAGTGCATCCCGCGAGGGGATGGAGAGGTAGGGAGGGGGGGGGGGGGAGAGGCACCATCCATATACAGCCTCGTTTTACTGTCTCTTTTCAAGGTTTCCCCAAAATGTGGTATTATTAGATATTGCACTAATTGAAGTATTTTAACCATTCTTTCAATCCATTGCTTTGTGTTGGATTTCCCTGATCTTCCATTTGGAGTTGATATGTTACCTGTTTGTTTTAATTGTTCCCAATTTGGTGTTTCTTTTTTTCCTCCAGTTCCTTGCAATTAATATTTTTGTTGCTATCAAAATATGTATAAGTATATATCTCTTCCCCCCCCCCCCCCCCCCCACCCCAATTTGACTCCATTCTAGATGTAATAAAGCTAGTCTATCTGGAGTATTTCCCTCAGAATTAAAGAAACTAAGTTCCATAATCTTTGTATTTCCCTATAGCTCCACCATATGTGAATATAAGTGTCTAACTGCTCTCCACATCTCCAGCACGTAGGATCTTGGTCTGGGTGCATTTTATTCATTCTAGTTGGGACAATGTATAGATAATTTTCAATCATTTTGTGTTCTCTACATTCCCAGTAGAAACTAATGTTTAGGGGATAGCGTATTGATCATTATATAACCTGCATGACGCAGTCCTCAGTATATCTCACCCTGATGTGACGCCGTACACCAAACTTGTCTGTGTAACCCTCCAGGTACCGCAGTACTTCAGTGTGATGGATGAAGGACGGAAGTGAGGGGTCGAAGCCAAAATCGGGGAACTCCATGACCTCTTTTGGGAGGTTGGTCCTACAAGAGGGGAGAGGTCACTTTCCGTCAGCATTGACATGAACCGATTAAACTTAATTTGCTTAACGTTGATATGGCCCAAGTCCCTATAGTAGGTTTGGAACAGGGAGGCTACCGATTGGAGGACAGAGTCTGTCAATCAGAATCAGACTTTTTTGATTTTGAGCAAGGTAGAAGTAGGGCGATAGGTAGAGAGTAATTTGTATTTATTGATTTTATTTAATGTGCCAGGGGCATTTGGCCAGCACAAGGGAGAGAGAAGGGGAAATTGGGGCAAATATTTTTTATTTAATCTGAGCTTTGGGTATAATGCCAGCCCCAAGCCCAGCGGGGCCAGTCTACTTAATTTAACATGGGCTTTTGACATATTGGCGACGCGAAGCCGGGGGGGGGGGTAATTGCGCCAGCCTATGGTCCCCAGCATTGGTTATATTGAGGGCCACAGGCATTAGCTGGCTAATGCAGGTCCTAGGGCCAATACTTTTATTTATTAAGGGGCCATGGGCATTGTGCCGGCTCGTGGACCCATGTGGGCTATAATTTCATTTATTTAGTAACCTCGGTCAACCACAGTCATTAGGGAACCACTTTTATGGAGACAATGGGAGGCCTCTGGCCCTAGGGGAAGCTGGTAAATTTAATTTTATTGGTGGGGGGATGCTAAATTACTATGGGTGGCTATTACACCCCCTGTCTTCCAGAATACTTTTAACAGGGAAATAGTGACTAATTACATGTTATGTAAAATGCTGTTATTACCTTACCGCAATGCCATTACTTTAACGCATGGTATTTTTGCAGTACCCATTGTAGTTAAATTGCAGATCTACCCCACTATGTATAATATTAACATTTAAAAAAAAATAAAACAAGGAAAAAATATGTCCTTACCTTAAGTCTCTATACATGCTGGAGTGGGATTCACCCTCAGACCCCTCCGCATACACCCAGGTTCCACCCACCTTCCCAGACAGCTCAAAGACCACTGGTGGCTCGTAGATGAAGGGGCGCGAGAGGAGGTGTCTGGCACAGCAGAGCCCGGCCGCCCCGGCTCCGATCACGGCCACGCGTGTCCTGTGGGATGTCATCTTTCACGCGTGGCTGATCTGTAGGCACAAAAAACCCACAAAAAAAACCAAGCCAATGACAAATACCATCTGCGGAATAAATAACAGCCCAAAACCCAACATTTTAAATGAAATCCAGACTGCATTACCTGTGCTACTTGTGCTCCACCTGTGTGACATGCAGCCTTCAATATATACTGGATGATGTATACTGGATGTTAATCTTTATGTGCACAGTCTCTCTGGGTAAACATGGGGAGGGTAACTAAGAATGATAAGTCACTGTTAAAGGGACACTTTGCCCTAGCTTATTTTCTGTACACGGTACTTGTTTCTTATCTATGTGGAATAGTTTACTACAGGTATAACTCTATTAATAGTGTTGTTTCCATAGATAGAATGTCCTCCTCCTTATACAAGACTGATATATTCACTTAAATAGCAAGCTTCAAACATATAAAAAATATATATATATATACTGAAAAGTGTTTTAATTCAGGGGTTTAAACCCCTCTGGCGAATTATTTGATTAAAAATGATGGATCTTTATTCAGTGTTCAACTGAAAAGGAAGAGAGAGGGACGACAGATAATAAACAGTGTATAGAAACGGTGTGAAATAGGGTTAGCAAAAAAATATGGAAATAAATGGTACCAAAATACAATCATGTGCGTGTTTATAGCCAGTTGTGTGGACAAATAATAAAAATAACAGTATAATAAAAACAAGGTTATCGGTTTGCGTTTTTTTTTGTAAGGCATACATCTACAACTAGATTAGTGAGAAAATAATGACTCAAGTGTGTAAAATACTGTATTTCCTCGATTCTAAGACCCATTCCCCCCCCCCGATTTTAACAGCTCTGTTAAAGGGGTGAGTCTCAGAATCAAGGGCGTCTTACATTCCACTGCTAAATTTGAATGTAAGATGAGATTTTTAGCCTCAGCAGCTGAGATTCCCATTACTGCAGCCGAGATTCCCATTTCTGCAGCTGAGATTCCCATTACTGCAGCCGAGATTCCCATTACTGCAGCCGAGATTCCCATTACTGCAGCCGAGATTCCCATTACTGCAGCCGAGATTCCCATTACTGCAGCCGAGATTCCCATTACTGCAGCCGAGATTCCCATTACTGCAGCCGAGATTCCCATTACTGCAGCCGAGATTCCCATTACTGCAGCCGAGATATCCATTACTGCAGCCGAGATTCCCATTACTGCAGCCGAGATTCCCATTACTGCAGCCGAGATTCCCATTACTGCAGCCGAGATTCCCATTACTGCAGCCGAGATTCCCATTACTGCAGCCGAGATTCCCATTACTGCAGCTGAGATTCCCATTACTGCAGCCGAGATTCCCATTACTGCAGCCGAGATTCCCATTACTGCAGCTGAGATTCCCATTACTGCTGCCGAGATTCCCATTACTGCAGCCGAGATTCCCATTACTGCAGCTGAGATTCGCGTTTCAGTTGTCGTGAGGAAGGGAGGAGCTGGATAGAAACATAGAATGTGACAGCAGATAAGCTCCATCTAGTCTGCCCAATCTTCTAAATACTTTTATTAGTCCCCAGTTCCCCATTTTGTATGTAGGATAGCCTTGTGCCTATCCCACGCATGCTTAAACTCCCTCAATGTGTTTACATCTACCACTTCTACTGGAAGACTATTCCATACATCCACTACCCTCTCAGTAAAGTAATACTTCCTGATATTACTTTTATATTGTTACCCCTCTAATTTAAGACTATGTCCTCTAGTTGTGGTAGTTTTTCTTCATTTAAATATACTCTCCTCCTTTACTGTGTTGATTCCCTTTATGTATGTAAATGTTTCTATCATATCCCCCCTGTTACGTCTTTCCTCCAAGCTATACATGTTAAGATGCTTTAACCTTTCCTGGTAAGTTTTATCCTTCAACCCATGAACCAGTTTAGTAGCCCTTCTCTGAACTCTCTCCAAAGTATCAATATCCTTCTGGAGATATGGTCTCCAGTACTGCGTACAATACTCCAAGTGAGGTCTCACCAGTGCTCTGTACAATAGCATGAGCACTTCCCTCTACTGTTAATTTATCTCCCTGTACAACCAAACATTCTGCTAATACCTCTCCCAATACAACAAAGCATTCTGATAATACCTCTCCCTATACAATGAAACATTCTGCTAATACCTCTCCCTATGGAACCAAGCATTCTGCTAAAACCTCTCCATATACAACCAAGGATTCTGCTAATACTTCTCCCTATACAACCAAGCATTCTGCTAATACTTCTCCCTATACAACCAAGCATTCTGCTAATACCTCTCCCTATACAACCAAGCATTCTGCTAATACCTCTTCCAATACAAACAAGCATTCTGCTAATACCTCTCCCTATATAACCAAGCATTCTGCTAATACCTCTCCCTATGCAACCAAGCATTCTGCTAATACCTCTCCCTATCCAAGCAAGCATTCTGCTAATACCTCTCCCTATCCAACCAATCATTCTGCTAATACCTCTCCCTATGCAACCAAGCATTCTGCTAATACCTCTCCCTATACAACCAAGCATTCTGCTAATACCTCTCCCTAAATAACCAAGCATTCTGCTAATACCTCTCCCTATGCAACCAAGCATTCTGCTAATTCCTCTCCCTATGCAACCAAGCATTCTGCTAATTCCTCTCCCTATGCAACCAAGCATTCTGCTAATACCTCTCCCTATACAACCAAGCATTCTGCTAATTCCTCTCCCTATACAACCAAGCATTCTGCTAATTCCTCTCCCTATGCAACCAAGCATTCTGCTAATACCTCTCCCTATACAACCAAGCATTCTGCTAATACCTCTCCCTATGCAACCAAGCATTCTGCTAATACCTCTCCTATGCACCATGGATGACGTATGAAGCTATTACGCGGGACTGTATATTTCTGAGGTCGTGCATCAAAGCATTTTAGGTATTTCCTCAATTCTGAGACTTTTCAATTTGAACACCCCTGAAAAAGGTGGGCGTTTTAGAATGGAGGAAATATGCTAATTCAGATTGGATATACAAGGATCATCTGCAAATAACTTCCTCCCTGTTCACCATATAATTCTCAGATGATATTGCAGCACTATAAATAGGGACACAGTAATCAGCTTATGGACAAAAAATGAAGTTCTGTTTAATTGAAAGATGCATTTGAAATAGGAATGCTTTAATGAAAGAACACAAGTCAAACACCTCTGTGTTTGTATAGATCAGGGGGCAGACATCTTGGGTCAGTTCTTCATGAATCTGATCCAAGATTCTAACTATGTCAGCCCCCTAATATTATATAATGTTTGTATCAATCTAGCCTCATTTTTGCCTTATTTAGTGTATATCAGATGTAGCTTAGTTAGTTTATAGTAGGAACTAATTACGGAGGACAGTTTACGTACAGGAGCTTTCTTACATATCACGTAGTCAGGGCATTGATAAGTCAGTCTGTTATTAGGATATTGGCAATTTTCATATATCATAGAATCATGTAATATGTATGATAGATAATGAGTCAGTGGTGTCTGCCCAAGGCTGTCCACAACCTGACTTATCATATAAGGTTTAACACCTTGTAAGCTCAGTATCATAGCTATACTATGCGCTAAAAAGGAATCCAGAATTACCTAATGTAATCTCTGTTTAGTTCAATCTCTGCATTGTTGCTACAGATGCGAGTTGAGTGTTGAACTTGAGTGTTAATCTTTGACCCAAGATTCTAAACAACATGTCCGCCCCCGATGTAGCTACAAAGAGCAAATATTCTAAACAACATGTCCGCTCCCTGATATGGCTACACAGAGCAAGGATTCTAAACCACATGTCCGTCCACTGATAGAGCTATACAGAGCAAATATTCTAAACAACATGTCCATCCCCGGATAGAGCTATACAGAGCAAAGATTCTAAACAACATGTCCGCCCCATGATAGAGCTATACAGAGCAAAGATTCTAAACAACATGTCTGCCCCCTGCCCCCTGATAGAGCTAAACAGAGCAAAGATTCAAAACACCATTTCTGTCCACTGATAGAGCTATACTGAGAAAAGATTCTAAACATATCCACCCCCTGATAGAGCTGTACAGAGCAAAGATTCTAAACAACATGTCCATCCCCGGATAGAGCTATACAGAGCAAAGATTATAAACAACATGTCCGCCCCATGATAGAGCTATACAGAGCAAAGATTCTAAACAACATGTCTGCCCCCTGATAGAGCTATACAGAGAAAAGATTCTAAACAACATGTCTGCCCCCTGATAGAGCTATACAGAGCAAAGATTCTAAACAACATGTCCATCCCCGGATAGAGCTATACAGAGCAAAGATTCTAAACAACATGTCCGCCACATGATAGAGCTATACAGAGCAAAGATTCTAAACAACATGTCTGCCCCCTGCCCCCTGATAGAGCTAAACAGAGCAAAGATTCAAAACACCATTTCTGTCCACTGATAGAGCTATACTGAGAAAAGATTCTAAACATATCCACCCCCTGATAGAGCTGTACAGAGCAAAGATTCTAAACAGCATGTCCACCCCCTGATACAGCTACACAGAGCAATGATTCTAAACAACATGTCCGCCCCCTGATAGCGCTATACAGAGCAAAGATTCTAAACAACATGTCTGCCCCCTGATAGAGCTATACAGAGAAAAGATTCTAAACAACATGTCTGCCCCCTGATAGAGCTATACATAGCAAAGATTCTAAACATGTCCACCCCCTGATACAACTACACAGAGCAAATATTCTAAACAACATGTCCGCCCCCTGATACAGCTACACACGGTAAAGGGTGCTCAATAAGGTACTTTTTCATTATAGAATTTCTATTTATCATTTTATTCATTTCTTGGTGACTCTTTCAATTAAACGTAACTTTTACAAGTGTTTTTCCAGCACTCAGGCCAGCCACCTACAAATCCCATTTATTAATTTGGTTATCTTGCATCGCATTGACTCATTCTGGTCTCTAAAATATATGAGTGTAAATACTATTTGTATAAAATATATGTACAACAACAGTCAGTGTTAAACAGCGTTCCTATTAAAAATAGCACTAGGAAATGGTATAATATATTAGAGAAACTTGACTCCAGAAAACATCCTTCCCTTCGTGCATTGGAAAAGGATTTAAATATGACGATTCGTGATAAAATCAGGTTAGAATTGTGGAATAGTATCCAAAAAGTATCTAAATGTTTGAATATGGTGGAACTGCATACTAAAGTCTCTCTGAGATGGTATTGGGTCCCTGAAAGGATTGCAAAGTTTAGCCATGGTCTGTCTCCTATATGTTGGAGATGTAGGGCATCTCAGGGCACTTATGTGAACATTAGGTGGGAATGTGATGGTGTTAGGGAGGTATGGAATGAGATATTTGCTATGATCTCTTCCCTCACGGACACTATCACACCACCTACCCCAGCAAGAGCTTGGGATCCATGTCTCTTAGCCACAAACTGGTAGTGGCTAGGAGATGGCCAAAGCAAGACACCATTAATATCAATATAGTTATCAATCAAATTAGGCTATCAATGCCTGGTGGAGAAGGGCTATTGCTTTGCACACAACAAAGGAGAGAGGTTTTGGTTAATATTTGAAAAGTAGCTACAAAAATACCTGTGGGGAGGGGGATGTAGATCATCATTTTCTTCTTTTTCTCTATAGTGTTTTGGGGCTGTCCGAAGTTCGAGCTCAGTAGGGGAGGGGGAGGGTTGAGGGGGGTTGGAACTATGTAATTACTTGGTATGTACTGATGAGATGGATTTTGTACAAGTCTGTATTGTATCGTCTTTTATATGGTAAACTACATTTTAAAAACAAGCAAACAAAAAAACAAAAAAAACAGTCAATGTTTCCCCAGAGAGCCTTGTAAAAATGAATGCATAGATGGGACTCCACATAGTATTAGAGGAAAGTATATAAGAGAAGAGGACTTAGTCTTAAATTCTAAGAGTTTTAAAAGTGGCTTCAGAAAGTATTACTTTACCGAGAGGAAAGTGAGAGAAGGGGTAGGGCTTAATACAGTGAAGGGGTTTAAGCATGCGTGGGATTAAGACAAGCCTTTCCTGAACATCAGATAAGTCCAATGACCAAACAAGGTTTACAACAGGTTGAAAATTGGGCCGATTGGTTGAATGGCTCCTATCGTTTGACATGTATGGTCTTGTAATCGTTAACGGCTTCCTCTGAACCTTTCAGCCAGACCAAGGGTTGCTCTGTAATAAGTGAGCGGACAAATATTTTCCTTTAAAAGGACAACTGCTGGCAAGACCTTAAGTTATGATTAACTTAAAAACTGCATCAAGTGTAGTAATTTTTAACAGAAAGGCTTTAATAAAACAATACAAATAAAAAGTATCTTATTGAGTCCGCTTGGCAAAATATAGCTCTATCAGGGGACGGACATGCAAGAGAAAGGGGGCTCAGTAATTGTAATCTTGATGCAGCCTTTCACTTAATCATAATGAAATAGTGTAACATTATTACACTATATTTAGATTTTTGTAATGATTATCTCTGCTTCTGTTTGCAACAATATTTGATAAAACCTGTTTGTTTGTGAAAATCATTGAAAGAAAAGGTGCCTGTATTTATAGTCATTTGTTTTGAAGCACAGAACACATTTATTGTGTTGATTTGAATTGTTAATCGGGGAGATCACTTTAATGTTTTTTTTTACTTGGCTACTTTTTATTCACTGTTACTTAATTTTAGTCAGTTGCTCAACCCCTTAGTGACAAGACATTTTGACCTTGACTTTCCCTTGGTGACAATGGCTGTTTTTACATTTCTGGGGTGTTTGTGTTTAGCTATAATTTTTCTTCTTTCTCACATACTGTACCCACACAAATTATATGTTGTTTTTATCATCATAAGAAGAGCTTTCATTAGATAACATTATGCTCATTCTATCTTTATAATTTACTACAACAAAAATCATAAAATATGATGAAAAAAAACACTTTTTCTAACTTTGACCTAAAATATAATTTACACAAATACAATCATTAAAAAAGACCCCATCTAAATAGTTTCTAAATGTTGTCCCGAGTTCAGAAATATGATCTTTTTCATGTTTTTCTGCAGTTTTTTGCGAGATATGGGGCAAAAAACAAAAATAGTGTTTTTTGTTTTTTTCCTATATTGACCTTTTGACCCCAACCAGAACCATATATTTAACCCCAACTCTAACCCTTATGCTAACCCTTAATATATTTTACTGTGTTTACCCTCTACCACTTCCGCTGGGATGCTATTCCATGCATCCACTACCCTCTCAGTAAAGTAATACTTCCTGATATTACGTTTAAATCTTTGCCCCTCTAATTTAAGACTATGTCCTCTTGTTGTTTTACTTCTTTTAAATTTACTCTCCTCCAGTTGCATCGCTAGAGGAGGCTACTGTGGCTGAAGCCCCAGATTTCTGCTCCATAGCCTGAATGGACACTCCCCTCATGCTTGGTCCCACCCCCTCAAACCTCTGCATGATGCAATCTGGATGCTGGACAGAGTGGCAGAGTGTGAGTGGCATAGTGTGTGTGAGTGGCAGAGTGTAAGTGCGTGTAAGTAGCAGAGTGTGTGTAAGTGGCATAGTGTGTGTGAGTGGCAGAGTGAGTGTGTGTGGGTGGCAAAGTGAGTGTGTGACACAGTGTGTGTGAGTGGCAGTGTGGGAGTGGCAGAGTGAGTGTGTGAGTGGTGGAGTGTGCATTTGAGTGTGTGTGAGTGGCAGAGTGAGTGTGTTTAAGTGGCAGAGTGTGAGTGTATGAGTGTGTGAGTGGGAGAGTGTAAGTGAGTTTAAGTGTGTGTGTGAATGAGTGTGAGTGCTTGGCAGAGTGTTAGTGTGTGTGAGTGAGTGTAAGCATGAGTGGCAGAGTTATGAGTGTATATGTGTGTGAGTGGCAGAGTGTAAGTAGCAGAGTGTGTGTCAGTGGCATAGTGTGTTGACTGGCAGAGTGAGTGTGTGTGAGTGGCAGAGTGAGTGGCAGAGTGTGAGTGAGTCGCAGAGTGGGAGTGTGTGACAAAATGTGTGTGAGTGGCAGTGTGCGAGTGGCAGAGTGAGTGTGTGAGTGGCAGAGTGTGCATTTGAGTGTGTGTGAATGGCAGAGTGAGTGTTTTTGAGTGGCAGAGAGAGTTTGTGTGAGTGGCACAGTGGGTGTGTTTGAGTGGCAGAGTGTGAGTGTGTGAGTGGAAGAGTGTGAGTGGCAGAGTGTAAGTGAGTGTAAGTGTGTGTGAGTGAGTGTGGCAGAGTGTGTGTGTTTGGGGGGGGGGGGAGAGAGAGAACATATATGGGGGAGTTGGAGAGAGACAGACATGGAAAGGAAGAGGAAAGGGACAAACATGGAGGGAGAGGGAAGACACAGGCATGGGGGGAGGAGCCACGGGAAAAGTCTGCACAGGGAGCTGGAACACTTAAGGCAGGTTTGTGGGAGCGCAGCAGGAAGACTGTGCAGTCGGTGCACACACAGCTCCCTCGCGCTCTGCTGGATAAATAAATAAAATGATCTTAGCAGTTGAGGCCACCAAAAAAGGGCCTCATCCGAGAGTGGGAATCCAACTGCGGGTATCTGCAGCTTAGTGCGGCTCGGGGGGCTTTGATGCACTGATGTTTAGAGGATGTAAAAAAATCCCCACAATGGAGAAAGAATCCCGGGCTCCTGCAGCTGGCAAGTTAAAGTAAGGAGTGTTACCCTGCCACTGGGAACTTTTCAAAGGTGCTCTAGCCGATAGCAAATCATCAAAATTGCGGCCACAATACCAGGGCAAGCCATACGGAAAAAATGGGCTGGCACACCAGTTGGTGTGATAAATAAGTGTGATTTAATCATGGGCAACAGCGCAACAGAAAAAGGGACAGTAAGACGACGCGTTTCGAGTCTACGGATTCTTAATCATAAGTGCAAAGAAACAGTGAACATACAGGGTAATGTATGAACCAATCAATGAAAAGGTCAATTCAAGGCGTGAATTTGTGAAAGTCTATTGTTTTATAAAACATTGAAAAACAGTGAAAGGAAGGTCTAACTCAACAATAGCATTTTGGAAATGATACAAACGTCATAATGAGACATAAATAATAATGTGCTTGGTGAGAGATGTATTATTTATTGTTGTGCTCTTGATTGTATTATTATTTACATATATGCCTTCCAACACAAAGAGAGGAGACTGACCTGATCAAAAAGGATCATAACTCCGCCCCCTTGTGATGTAATAGTTACATTGCCCTCCCCTTCAATGCAAGTCTAGGGTCAGGCTTATAGACTGGATTCTGTGTCCCCAGCCGCTGGGGGTGGCACCCAAAAACACAATATATCCTAAAATGGCCATAACATAAAATAACAAAAACACAAGACATATCTGAAATCAACAATGCAAAATAAAAAAAATAAACCCTTTTCATTTTTTGGTGGGAGTGTCCCTTTTAAGGTAATATATCAGTGGTACTTTACCTACTTAGCTCAGAGGTCATGGGCGACCACAGGGGGGGCAAAATCCCCTGGGTTTTTGTAATTCCCCTTTTTAAATGAAAAAAAAAAAAATGTGCCCTACCCCCTCGGTGCCCATATGACTCACAAGGAGACAGTCATGCGGGCAGCAGCCAACAGTCCGCATCTGCTGGATGTGGCTGTCCAAAAAAAACAAATGTTAAAAAAATAAATAAAATTCATTGACACGGACACTGGATAGGAACTTACATCATATCCGGTGGTTGTGTTTCCCTCCTACATGGAGGAAGGAAGACTGCACAGAGCAGTATGGAGGTGAGTACTGGGGAAGGGGGGGAGGAGGGTGGTATATAACGAGCATAATTAAATGGCTAAATCATACTGGCATATTAAATGGCTAAATCATACTGACATATTAAATGGCTAAATAATACTGGCATATTAAATGGCTAAATAATACTGGCATAATAAATGACTAAATCATACATGTACTATGGGGGAAAGTGACACTGTGGTATGTTCTGTGAGGCACATTAACACTGCGGCTACCAAACCATGTGGGTGGAATATGAGTGCAAGTCAAGTGCTGTGGGTGCAATATAGGTGCATGGCAAGTGCTGTGGGTACTGTATGGTGCTGTGTTAAATCATTTATGTGCAATGTGGGTGCAGAAAAAGGGAATAAAAACAAGAAATTAAATTTTTCAATAACATTTTTATTACATATACAGATAGTTGAATGTACTGTGCAAATAGTTGAATGTGATATTAAAAAGTTTACATTTAGATACAATAAATGTAATTTTTTACAATGCAACTTTATAAAAAATGGGTCGAGAGGGGCCCACTGCTAAAGACTTTGCCCAGGGCCCACTAGGGCCTTAAAGCGACCCTGTGGGCCGCAACGTCAGAGCAGCCCCCACGCTGTGTAAGATAAGCGCGGCAGCCTCACTTGACGTGCTGGGTGGAGCACTGCAGCTTCCCTCACGTGCATGCAGCCAGAGAGCAGAGCAACAGATGGAGAACCAGGCCAGCTGCCTGCACAAAACAGGTAGGAAACGTGACATTAACGGTCACATGGGGCAGAAAAAATAATGGAGGATAAAATGATGTAATAGATGGAGGCAGATTACAAACAAAATGGGACGACATGGGGCAGCAAAGATATAACGGAGGAGGAAAAGAGGTCACTGACATGGAGGAATAAAACACATAAAAAGATGAGAAAAGAGATGGCAACCACGGAGTAATAAAGTATGTAAACAAGGGGAAAAGAGATATAGAAATGTGATGGAGTTAGGAATTTGGGTGTTGCTGTATGCTTATATTGTGTGCTATAGTGTTGTATCTGGTGCTGTGGGGTTATATTGTGTGCTATAGTGTTGTATCTGGTGCTGTTGGGTTATATTGTGTGCTATAGTGTTGTATCTGGTGCTGTGGGGTTATATTGTGTGCTATAGTGTTGTATCTGGTGCTGTGGGGTTAAATTGTGTGCTATAGTGTTGTATCTGGTGCTGTGGGGTTATATTGTGTGCTATAGTGTTGTATCTGGTGCTGTGGGGTTATATTGTGTAATAAGGTGTTGTTTATTGTGATGTGGGGTTATATTGTGTGCTACGGTGTTGTATATGGTGCTGTGGGGTTATACCGTTGCTATGTTGTTGTACCTGTTGCTGTGGGGTTATATATTTGCTATGTTGTTGTATCTGGTGCTGTGGGGTTATACCTTTGCTATGTTGTTGTACCTGTTGCTGTGGAGTTATAATGTGTGCTATAGTGTTGCATCTGGTGCTGTGGGTTTATAATGTGTGCTATAGTGTTGTATCTGGTGCTGTGGGGTTATATCTTTGCTATGTTGTTGTATCTGTTAGTGTGGGGTTATATTTTTGCTATGTTGTTGTATCTGTTGCTGTTGGGTTATATCTTTGCTATGTTGTTGTATCTGTTGCTGTGGGGTTATATTGTGTGCTATAGTGTTGTATCTGTTACTGTGGAGTTATATTGTGTACTATAGTGTTGGATCTGTTGCTGTGGGGTTATATTGTGTGCTATAGTGTTGTATCAGTTGCTGTGGGGTTATATCTTTGCTATGTTGTTGTATCTGTTGCTCTGGGTTATATTGTGTGCTATAGTATTGTATCTGTTGCCGTGGGGTTATATTGTGTGCTATAGTGTTGTACATGTTGCTGTGGGGTTATATCTTTGCTATGTTGTTGTATCTGGTGCTGTGGGGTTACATATTTGCTATGTTGTTGTATCTGGTGTTGTGGGGTTATATCTTTGATATGTTGTTGGATCTGTTGCTGTGGGGTTATATTGTGTGCTATAGTGTTGTATCTGTTGCTGTTGGGTTATATTGTGTACTATAGTGTTGTATCTGTTGCTGTGGAGTTATATTGTGTACTATAGTGTTGTATCTCTTGCTGTGGGGTTATATATTTGCTATGTTGTTGTATCTGGTGCTGTGGGGTTATATCTTTGCTATGTTGTTGTACCTGTTGCTGTGGGGTTATATTGTGTGCTATAGTGTTGTATCTGTTGCTGTGGGGTTATATTGTGTGCTATAGTGTTGTATCTGTTGCTGTGGGGTTATATCTTTGCTATGTTGTTGTATCGGGTGCTGTGGTGTTATATCTTTGCTATGTTGTTGTATATGTTGCTGTGGGGTTATATATTTGCTATGTTGTTGTATCTGTTGCTGTGGGGTTATATCTTTGCTATGTTGTTGTATCTGGTGTTGTTGGGTTATATCTTTTCTATGTTGTTGTATCTGGTGCTGTGGGGTTATATCTTTGCTATGTTGTTGTATCTGTTGCTGTGGGGTTATATTGTGTGCTAAAGTGTTGTATTTGGTGCTGTGGAGTTTCAGCTAGCGCTCTGGATATTTATCTGGTGCTGTGGTGTTATATCTTTGCTATGTTGTTGTATCTGGTGCTGTGGTGTTATATATTTGCTATGTTGTTGTATCTGTTGCTCTGGGTTATATTGTGTGCTATAGTATTGTATCTGTTGCCGTGGGGTTATATTGTGTGCTATAGTGTTGTACATGTTTCTGTGGTGTTATATCTTTGCTATGTTGTTGTATCTGGTGCTGTGGGGTTACATATTTGCTATGTTGTTGTATCTGTTGCTCTGGGTTATATTGTGTGCTATAGTATTGTATCTGTTGCCGTGGGGTTATATTGTGTGCTATAGTGTTGTACATGTTGCTGTGGGGTTATATCTTTGCTATGTTGTTGTATCTGGTGCTGTGGGGTTACATATTTGCTATGTTGTTGTATCTGGTGTTGTGGGGTTATATCTTTGATATGTTGTTGGATCTGTTGCTGTGGGGTTATATTGTGTGCTATAGTGTTGTATCTGTTGCTGTTGGGTTATATTGTGTACTATAGTGTTGTATCTGTTGCTGTGGAGTTATATTGTGTACTATAGTGTTTTATCTCTTGCTGTGGGGTTATATATTTGCTATGTTGTTGTATCTGGTGCTGTGGGGTTATATCTTTGCTATGTTGTTGTACCTGTTGCTGTGGGGTTATATTGTGTGCTTTAGTGTTGTATCTGTTGCTGTGGGGTTATATTGTGTGCTATAGTGTTGTATCTGTTGCTGTGGGGTTATATCTTTGCTATGTTGTTGTATCGGGTGCTGTGGTGTTATATCTTTGCTATGTTGTTGTATATGTTGCTGTGGGGTTATATATTTGCTATGTTGTTGTATCTGTTGCTGTGGGGTTATATCTTTGCTATGTTGTTGTATCTGGTGTTGTTGGGTTATATCTTTTCTATGTTGTTGTATCTGGTGTTGTGGGGTTATATCTTTGCTATGTTGTTGTATCTGTTGCTGTGGGGTTATATTGTGTGCTAAAGTGTTGTATTTGGTGCTGTGGAGTTTCAGCTAGCGCTCTGGATATTTATCTGGTGCTGTGGTGTTATATCTTTGCTATGTTGTTGTATCTGGTGCTGTGGTGTTATATATTTGCTATGTTGTTGTATCTGTTGCTGTGGAGTTATATTTTGTGCTATAGTGTTGTATCTGGTGCTGTGGGTTTATATTGTGTGCTATAGTGTGGTATCTGGTGCTGTGGGGTTATATCTTTGCTATGTTGTTGTATCTGGTGCTGTGGGGTTACATATTTGCTATGTTGTTGTATCTGTTGCTGTAGGGTTATATCTTTGCTATGTTGTTGTATCTGTTGCTGTGGGGTTATATCTTTGCTATGTTGTTGTATCTGGTGTTGTGGGGTTATATCTTTGATATGTTGTTGGATCTGTTGCTGTGGGGTTATATTGTGTGCTATAGTGTTGTATCTGTTGCTGTGGGGTTATATTGTGAACTATAGTGTTGTATCTGTTGCTGTGGAGTTATATTGTGTACTATAGTGTTGTATCCCTTGCTGTGGGGTTATATATTTGCTATGTTGTTGTATCTGGTGCTGTGGGGTTATATCTTTGCTATGTTGTTGTACCTGTTGCTGTGGGGTTATATTGTGTGCTATAGTGTTGTATCTGTTGCTGTGGGGTTATATTGTGTGCTATAGTGTTGTATCTGTTGCTGTGGGGTTATATCTTTGCTATGTTGTTGTATCGGGTGCTGTGGGGTTATATCTTTGCTATGTTGTTGTATATGTTGCTGTGGGGTTATATATTTGCTATGTTGTTGTATCTGTTGCTGTGGGGTTATATATTTGCTATGTTGTTGTATCTGTTGCTGTGGGGTTATATCTTTGCTATGTTGTTGTATCTGGTGTTGTTGGGTTATATCTTTTCTATGTTGTTGTATCTGGTGCTGTGGGGTTATATCTTTGCTATGTTGTTGTATCTGTTGCTGTGGGGTTATATTGTGTGCTAAAGTGTTGTATTTGGTGATGTGGAGTTTCAGCTAGCGCTCTGGATATTTATCTGGTGCTGTGGTGTTATATCTTTGCTATGTTGTTGTATCTGGTGCTGTGGTGTTATATATTTGCTATGTTGTTGTATCTGTTGCTGTGGAGTTATATTTTGTGCTATAGTGTTGTATCTGGTGCTGTGGGGTTATATTGTGTGCTATAGTGTGGTATCTGGTGCTGTGGGGTTATATCTTTGCTATGTTGTTGTATCTGGTGCTGTGGGGTTACATATTTGCTATGTTGTTGTATCTGTTGCTGTAGGGTTATATCTTTGCTATGTTGTTGTATCTGTTGCTGTGGGGTTATATCTTTGTTATGTTGTTGTATCTGGTGTTGTGGGGTTATCTTTGATATGTTGTTGGATCTGTTGCTGTGGGGTTATATTGTGTGCTATAGTGTTGTATCTGTTGCTGTGGGGTTATATTGTGAACTATAGTGTTGTATCTGTTGCTGTGGAGTTATATTGTGTACTATAGTGTTGTATCTCTTGCTGTGGGGTTATATATTTGCTATGTTGTTGTATCTGGTGCTGTGGGGTCATATCTTTGCTATGTTGTTGTACCTGTTGCTGTGGGCTTATATTGTGTGCTATAGTTTTGTATCTGTTGCTGTGGGGTTATATTGTGTGCTATAGTGTTGTATCTGTTGCTGTGGGGTTATATCTTTGCTATGTTGTTGTATATGTTGCTGTGGGGTTATATATTTGCTATGTTGTTGTATCTGTTGCTGTGGGGTTATATCTTTGCTATGTTGTTGTATCTGGTGTTGTTGGGTTATATCTTTTCTATGTTGTTGTATCTGTTGCTGTGGGGTTATATCTTTGCTATGTTGTTGTATCTGTTGCTGTGGGGTTATATTGTGTGCTAAAGTGTTGTATTTGGTGCTGTGGAGTTTCAGCTAGCGCTCTGGATATTTATCTGGTGCTGTGGTGTTATATCTTTGCTATGTTGTTGTATCTGGTGCTGTGGTGTTATATATTTGCTATGTTGTTGTATCTGTTGCTGTGGAGTTATATTTTGTGCTATAGTGTTTTATCTGGTGCTGTGGGGTTATATTGTGTGCTATAGTGTGGTATCTGGTGCTGTGGGGTTATATTGTGTGCTATAGTGTTGTATCTGGTGCTGTGGGGTTATATTGTGTGCTATCGTGTAGTATCTGTTGCTGTGGGGTTATATTGTGTGCTATAGTGTAGCATCTGTTGCTGTGGGGTTATAATCTTTGCTATGTTGTTGTATCTGTTGCTGTGGGGTTATATATTTGCTATGTTGTTGTATCTGTTGCTGTGGAGTTCCAGCTAGCGCTCTGGATATTTATCTGGTGCTGTGGTTTATATCTTGTGTCATGGGTTTATGGCTGGTTCTGTGGTTTATATCTTGTGTCATGGGTTTATAGCTGTTGCCGTGGGTTAATATCTGATGTTATGGATCTATATCTGGCACAGCGGATCTATATTTGGTGCAGTGAGGTTATATCTTTGCTATGTTGTTGTATCTGTTGCTGTGGAGCTATATTGTGTGCTATAGTGTTGTATCTGTTGCCGTGGAGCTATATTGTGTGCTATAGTGTTGTATCTGTTGCCGTGGAGTTATATTGTGTGCTATAGTGTTGTATCTGTTGCTGTGGAGTTATATTGTGTACTATAGTGTTGTATCTCTTGCTGTGGGGTTATATCTTTGCTATGTTGTTATATCTGTTGCTGTGGGGTTATATCTTTGCTATGTTGTTGTATCTGGTGCTGTAGGGTTATATCTTTGCTATGTTGTTGTTCCTTTTGCTGTGGGGTTATATTGTGTGCTATAGTGTTGTATCTGTTGCTGTGGGGTTATATTGTGTGCTATA
Source organism: Pelodytes ibericus (assembly GCA_036172795.1). Taxonomy (NCBI): domain Eukaryota; kingdom Metazoa; phylum Chordata; class Amphibia; order Anura; family Pelodytidae; genus Pelodytes; species Pelodytes ibericus. The sequence goes on along the minus strand of CM069858.1, from coordinate 217,888,277 downwards.
GTGTTGTATCTGTTGCTGTGGGGTTATATCTTTTCTATGTTGTTGTATCGGGTGCTGTGGGGTTATATCTTTGCTATGTTGTTGTATATGTTGCTGTGGGGTTATATATTTGCTATGTTGTTGTATCTGTTGCGGTGGGGTTATATCTTTGCTATGTTGTTGTATCTGTTGCTGTGGGGTTATAATCTTTGCTATGTTGTTGTATCTGTTGCTGTGGGGTTATATCTTTGCTATGTTGTTGTATCTGTTGCTGTGGAGCTATATTGTGTGCTATAGTGTTGTATCTGTTGCCGTGGAGTTATATTGTGTGCTATAGTGTTGTATCTGTTGCTGTGGAGTTATATTGTGTGCTATAGTGTTGTATCTGTTGCTGTAGAGTTATATTGTGTACTATAGTGTTGTATCTCGTGCTGTGGGGTTATATATTTGCTATGTTGTTGTATCTGGTGCTGTGGGGTTATATCTTTGCTATGTTGTTGTATCTGGTGCTGTCGGGTTATATTGTGTGCTATAGTGTTGTATCTGTTGCTGTGGGGTTATATCTTTGCTATGTTGTTGTGTCTGTTGCTGTGGGGTTATATCTTTGCTATGTTGTTGTATCTGGTGCTGTAGGGTTATATCTTTGCTATGTTGTTGTACCTTTTGCTGTGGGGTTATATTGTGTGCTATAGTGTTGTATCTGTTGCTGTGGGGTTATATTGTGTGCTATAGTGTCGTATCTGTTGCTGTGGGGTTATATCTTTTCTATGTTGTTGTATCGGGTGCTGTGGGGTTATATCTTTGCTATGTTGTTGTATATGTTGCTGTGGGGTTATATATTTGCTATGTTGTTGTATCTGTTGCGGTGGGGTTATATCTTTGCTATGTTGTTGTATCTGTTGCTGTGGGGTTATAATCTTTGCTATGTTGTTGTATCTGTTGCTGTGGGGTTATATCTTTGCTATGTTGTTGTATCTGTTGCTGTGGAGCTATATTGTGTGCTATAGTGTTGTATCTGTTGCCGTGGAGTTATATTGTGTGCTATAGTGTTGTATCTGTTGCTGTGGAGTTATATTGTGTGCTATAGTGTTGTATCTGTTGCTGTAGAGTTATATTGTGTACTATAGTGTTGTATCTCGTGCTGTGGGGTTATATATTTGCTATGTTGTTGTATCTGGTGCTGTGGGGTTATATCTTTGCTATGTTGTTGTACCTTTTGCTGTGGGGTTATATTGTGTGCTATAGTGTTGTATCTGTTGCTGTGGGGTTATATTGTGTGCTATAGTGTTGTATCTGTTGCTGTGTGGTTATATCTTTGCTATGTTGTTGTATCGGGTGCTGTGGGGTTATATCTTTGCTATGTTGTTGTATATGTTGCTGTGGGGTTATATATTTGCTATGTTGTTGTATCTGTTGCTGTGGGGTTATATCTTTGCTATGTTGTTGTATCTGTTGCTGTGGGGTTATAATCTTTGCTATGTTGTTGTATCTGTTTCTGTGGGGTTATATTGTGTGCTAAAGTGTTGTATTTGGTGCTTTGCAGTTTCAGCTAGCGCTCTGGATATTTATCTGGTGCTGTGGTGTTATATCTTTGCTATGTTGTTGTATCTGGTGCTGTGGTGTTACATCTTTGCTATGTTGTTGTATCTGTTGCTCTGGAGTTATATTTTGTGCTATAGTGTTGTATCTGGTGCTGTGGGGTTATATTGTGTGCTTTAGTGTGGTATCTGGTGCTGTGGGGTTATATTGTGTGCTATAGTGTTGTATCTGGTGCTGTGGGGTTATATTGTGTGCTATAGTGTAGTATCTGTTGCTGTGGGGTTATATCTTTGCTATGTTGTTGTATCGGGTGCTGTGGGGTTATATCTTTGCTATGTTGTTGTATCTGTTGCTGTGGGGTTATATCTTTGCTATGTTGTTGTATCTGTTGCTGTGGAGCTATATTGTGTGCTATAGTGTTGTATCTGTTGCCGTGGAGTTATATTGTGTGCTATAGTGTTGTATATGTTGCTGTGGAGTTATATTGTGTGCTATAGTGTTGTATCTGTTGCTGTGGGTTTATATCTTTGCTATGTTGTTGTATCTGTTGCTGTGGAGTTATATCTTTGCTATGTTGTTGTATCTGTTGCTGTGGGGTTATTTCTTTGCTATGTTGTTGTATCTGGTGCTGTGGGGTTATACCTGTGCTATGTTGTTGTATCTGGTGCTGTGGAGTTATATTGTGTGCTATAGTGTTGGATCTGTTGCTGTGGTGTTATATCTTTGCTATGTTGTTGTATCTGGTGCTGTGGTGTTATATATTTGCTATGTTGTTGTATCTGTTGCTGTGGAGTTATATTTTGTGCTATAGTGTTGTATCTGGTGCTGTGGGGTTATATTGTGTGCTATAGTGTGGTATCTGGTGCTGTGGGGTTATATTGTGTGCTATAGTGTTGTATCTGGTGCTGTGGGGTTATATTGTGTGCTATCGTGTAGTATCTGTTGCTGTGGGGTTATATTGTGTGCTATAGTGTAGCATCTGTTGCTGTGGGGTTATAATCTTTGCTATGTTGTTGTATCTGTTGCTGTGGGGTTATATATTTGCTATGTTGTTGTATCTGTTGCTGTGGAGTTCCAGCTAGCGCTCTGGATATTTATCTGGTGTTGTGGTTTATATCTTGTGTCATGGGTTTATGGCTGGTTCTGTGGTTTATATCTTGTGTCATGGGTTTATAGCTGTTGCCGTGGGTTAATATCTGATGTTATGGATCTATATCTGGCACAGCGGATCTATATTTGGTGCAGTGAGGTTATATCTTTGCTATGTTGTTGTATCTGTTGCTGTGGAGCTATATTGTGTGCTATAGTGTTGTATCTGTTGCTGTGGAGTTATATTGTGTGCTATATTGTTGTATCTGTTGCTGTGGAGTTATATTGTGTACTATAGTGTTGTATCTCTTGCTGTGGGGTTATATCTTTGCTATGTTGTTGTATCTGGTGCTGTAGGGTTATATCTTTGCTATGTTGTTGTACCTTTTGCTGTGGGGTTATATTGTGTGCTATAGTGTTGTATCTGTTGCGGTGGGGTTATATTGTGTGCTATAGTGTTGTATCTGTTGCTGTGGGGTTATATCTTTTCTATGTTGTTGTATCGGGTGCTGTGGGGTTATATCTTTGCTATGTTGTTGTATATGTTGCTGTGGGGTTATATATTTGCTATGTTGTTGTATCTGTTGCAGTGGGGTTATATCTTTGCTATGTTGTTATATCTGTTGCTGTGGGGTTATAATCTTTGCTATGTTGTTGTATCTGTTGCTGTGGGGTTATATCTTTGCTATGTTGTTGTATCTGTTGCTGTGGAGCTATATTGTGTGCGATAGTGTTGTATCTGTTGCCGTGGAGTTATATTGTGTGCTATAGTGTTGTATCTGTTGATGTGGAGTTATATTGTGTGCTATAGTGTTGTATCTGTTGCTGTAGAGTTATATTGTGTACTATAGTGTTGTATCTCTTGCTGTGGGGTTATATATTTGCTATGTTGTTGTATCTGGTGCTGTGGGGTTATATCTTTGCTATGTTGTTGTACCTTTTGCTGTGGGGTTATATTGTGTGCTATAGTGTTGTATCTGTTGCTGTGGGGTTATATTGTGTGCTATAGTGTTGTATCTGTTGCTGTGGGGTTATATCTTTGCTATGTTGTTGTATCGGGTGCTGTGGGGTTATATCTTTGCTATGTTGTTGTATATGTTGCTGTGGGGTTATATATTTGCTATGTTGTTGTATATGTTGCTGTGGGGTTATATATTTGCTATGTTGTTGTATCTGTTGCTGTGGGGTTATATCTTTGCTATGTTGTTGTATCTGTTGCTGTGGGGTTATAATCTTTGCTATGTTGTTGTATCTGTTGCTGTGGGGTTATATTGTGTGCTAAAGTGTTGTATTTGGTGCTTTGCAGTTTCAGCTAGCGCTCTGGATATTTATCTGGTGCTGTGGTGTTATATCTTTGCTATGTTGTTGTATCTGGTGCTGTGGTGTTATATCTTTGCTATGTTGTTGTATCTGTTGCTCTGGAGTTATATTTTGTGCTATAGTGTTGTATCTGGTGCTGTGGGGTTATATTGTGTGCTTTAGTGTGGTATCTGGTGCTGTGGGGTTATATTGTGTGCTATAGTGTTGTATCTGGTGCTGTGGGGTTATATTGTGTGCTATAGTGTAGTATCTGTTGCTGTGGGGTTATATCTTTGCTATGTTGTTGTATCGGGTGCTGTGGGGTTATATCTTTGCTATGTTGTTGTATCTGTTGCTGTGGGGTTATATCTTTGCTATGTTGTTGTATCTGTTGCTGTGGAGCTATATTGTGTGCTATAGTGTTGTATCTGTTGCCGTGGAGTTATATTGTGTGCTATAGTGTTGTATATGTTTCTGTGGAGTTATATTGTGTGCTATAGTGTTGTATCTGTTTCTGTGGGTTTATATCTTTGCTATGTTGTTGTATCTGTTGCTGTGGGGTTATATCTTTGCTATGTTGTTGTATCTGTTGATGTGGGGTTATTTCTTTGCTATGTTGTTGTATCTGGTGCTGTGGGGTTATACCTGTGCTATGTTGTTGTATCTGGTGCTGTGGAGTTATATTGTGTGCTATAGTGTTGTATCTGTTGCTGTGGGGTTATATCTTTGTTATGTTGTTGTATCTGTTGCTGTGGGGTTATATTGTGTGTTATAGTGTTGTATCTGTTGCTGTGGGGTTATATCTTTGCTATGTTGTTGTATCTGTTGCTGAGGGGTTATACCTTTGCTATGTTGTTGTATCTGATGCTTTGGAGTTCCAGCTAGCACTCTTTATATTTATCTGGTGCTGTGGTTTATATCTTGTGTCATGGGTTTATAGCTGGTGCTGTGGGTTAATATCTGATGTTATGGATCTATATCTGGCACATTGGATTTATAATTGGTGCAGTGAGGTTATATCTAGTTTGGTTGGTTTATATCTGGTGCTGTGGTATTATATCAAGTGCTGTGGATCTGTATCTAGTGCAGTGGGTTTATATCTTGTGCCATTGGGCTATATCTATAGCTGGTGCTAAAGGTTTTGGTCGAAATCCAGTGCTGTGGCACCTGCTGTGTGTGCCATCTGGTATCTGGTGCTGTGGCAAGTGAAATCTGGTGCCGAGGGTGCAATTTGGTGCTGTAGCTAGTGCTGTGCATGCCACCTAGTACTGTGGGTGGTATCAAGTGCTGTGGCAACTGCTGTCGGTGTAATCTGGTGCTGGTGCTGTGCGTTAAAATCTAGTGTTGGGGCAACTGCATTGCATCAAGTCAAATGTTGTGGCAAGTGCCTTGATCATGTGTGTATGAATAATGTGGGGCATAGTGTTAACATAAAACAGATTAGAAATTGGTAATCGGACAACGGCAGCTTGATCCTTCTATTAGGCTTTTACATTAGGTTTATCAACTGTTTGCATGCTGCACTGATAATGACTAAGCTCCTCCACTTCATGCCATTGTCAAAAAGAGGTGCGCGTAGCAAGGATGACTGTAAAATCATGCCCCCCCTCCCCGAAAAAGTTTCTGCGTATGCCCATGCGTCTCGAAACAAATATTTCATTAATAAACTCTTAATTCTTAGGAAACTAAACATTTCTCCTGATCCAAGTCTTCAATCAAATAGGAAATTAACCCAATAGGCAGGCAGGGAAGTAACTTATTATTTAAGCCATATTTTAGTTTTTAGTTTCTGCCAGATAACTATATTTTGTTTTAAAATAGACCCTTCACATTTACCGGTTACTATATGTGTTGACCATCTTGTGTCCCCAAATATGTAACCTCCATCTATGTTTGCATTAGAGAATTTTTGTTCTATTTTGAACCAGCTTTCTTCTTTGGAACTCTTTTTTTGAGTTGTGATTGAACGTGCAAACTGGTTGGCTGCTACACAGTCTTGCATTATTGGGACTCCTAACCCTCTCTGGTGCCTTTTTTTCGTGTTAACAAGTTTTGACTTATTCTTGGAGGTTTCCCTGCCCAAATATATCTTGTAAAGGAGGGTTGGATCAGGCCAATACAGCTCCCCGGAACATCTAATGGGATCCTATGAAGTAAATATATATTTGGAAGCACATAACTTCTGACTACGTTAATGCGACCACTGTTTTTTCTAAAGTTAAAAGCACGTCATCCGTCTATAAATTTATTTTACAATCTATCACTTGATGGGCTAAGCCGAAAAAGGTCTCTATTTGTTCTATTGTGGGTTCTAATGAAATTACTACAGAAGAGGGGATAGAGGGCATCCTTGACAAGTGTCGTTAGAAAAATTAAACCACTTAGATTGCATGCCTGCCCCTGCAACTCTTCCAGTGGGTGAGGAATACAGGGCTAGGATAGCAAGATTTTCCTTCAATCCTAAAGGCATCAAGTGACAAAGCCAGCAAAGTAGTCATACATGCCCTTGTCTGTTCAAATATACCCTTGTCTGTTCAAATATTTTAACCTTCTAATATGTTATCCAGGTCTAGTATAATATGGAGGGTGGTAAGAAGCAGTTAGTCAATATGCCAGTATTTAGCCACTCAATATGCCAGTATTTTGCCACTCAGATGAGAGTATTTTGTCATTCAGTATGCCAGTATTTTGCCACTCAGTATGCCAGGATTTAGCCATTCAATATGCAAGAATTTAGCCACTCAAGATGCCAGTATTTTGCCATTCAATATGCAAGTATTTTGCCACTCAATATGCCAGGATTTAGCCATTCAGTATGCCAGAATTTAGCCACCTAATATGCCAGAATTTAGCCACCTAATATGCCAGGATTTTGCCATTCAATATGCCAGGATTTAGCCATTCAATATGCCAGGATTTAGCCATTCAGTAATCCAGAATTTAGCCACCTAATATGCCAGGATTTTGCCTTTCAGTATGCCAGGATTTTTCCACTCAATATGCCAGGATTTTGCCACACAATATGCCAGGATTTTGCTCACTTTATGCCATCCTCCTCCCCCTCCCCAGTACTTACCTCCTTGTTGTTCTCCGCTCGTCTCCTCCGTGCAGTCTTCCCTTCTGCATGGAGGAGGGAAACTCCGGTGGCATTTGAACTTTATTGAAGATGCGCAGAGTTTCCCTCTCTGCAGGATTAAAGATTTTGTTTTTTCTGGTGTGAACTGGACCAGCCAGGCCCAGGATGCCAGTATCGCCCATCACCCCCTGATGGTGGGCCTGTCTTGGACCTATGGGAAGCTGTAAAGAATTGGTCCATTTAAGAGTAGATTAAATTTGCTTTTTTTTTTTTTATCTCTCTCTTCTCTCTCTCTTTTTTTGTATTTTATATAATTATGATGTATTGGAAGAAATACTTTATGTAGTCATGATGTCATAATAACCTTTGAGAAAGTTAATCCACATAATGCACTTTCAATTCCGAAGTCTTGAGATTCTTTTTATGTATATTTATATATTTGTCTATCTATATATTTATTTGAATGATGATGAATAAGAATGATGGTAAGAAGGTAAAAACTTAATAAAGAATTACAAATAATAAAAGAAAGAAGAAAAAATCAGCAGTTTCCAGCTTTTCTTTAAAAAAACAAACTTTTTAATGACAGTATATATATTGTGTACAGCTGAAAACTTATAAGCCTTTTCCTGATTGCTACTTATAATTAGTCTAATACAAAATAATTATGAGTGTATCTTAATAAGTCATTCTATATAAGTGGGTTCAACACTCCCAGGTCACTGTTTTGTGGTTTAATAAAGTATCTGTCTTCTTTATCTGCATAAAAATTACAGAACAAATCGATTAAAGGGAACCCCAAATTAACATAAACCCTTTGATCCCCTTTGATCTCAGTTGGACACCTCTACCCACAAGAGACCTCTTTGTGACCCAAACAAACCATGTGCCCTCTGATATGAAAATGAGTCTTTATGAGAGAAGTGTTAATTAGCAGTGAAGTGGTTTCTCCTTTTTACATATATAAACAGAGGATAGAGCAATGCTATGAATTAAACCAACTGTGATCCTGAGTTAGAAAGAAGAGTTTACATTTGATATAAAAAATGTTAAAATAATGGCATGTAGAGAGGTTCTTCACCTCACGGTTCCTCAGAATTAGGGAAGGTGTAATTCTACCCCTGAACCTTCTCAAGGTTTTTGTAAAAGAAAATATAAAGTAATTTTGACCTCACATTAGAAATTTAAAAGTGGTATAATTGATATTTGTATTTTCCACCGAGTACCATGACTCTTACAGAGGTACAAACACTTCTCAGGCACTCCAAATGTTTTGGCATCATAGGAAATGTAGCCGTTGTGGACTACATTCTCACATGGTGCTCAGCCAGACATGTTCTGAACATCATGGAAAATTGTACTGCAAAACAGCTGAAGTGATTTGTAACAAAAACAAATTAAATACACAGTGTCCATTTAGGCTTATTACCTCTACTTTCAATTGTATATTTTTTTATGAAAATTCCGTGCTAGTTTATTTGAAATGGGATGTCCTATCTAAATATAGTCATGGAGAAAATCAGTAAAACTATTCAAGCGAATAAAGTACAAATTCAGAGGAGCTATGAACATGTGTACACAAAAGTATGAAATAAAGAAAGGTATTCCAGGAAAAATAAAAGTTTTTATTGCAATGCAAAAAATAGATTTAAATATATGTATTTAGTTTTTAAAATGCATAAGGATTAAGTGTAAGTCAATTAATGATAAAACGTTGCAATGTGTTAACAAGGCATATAAGTGCTGTTTAAGGATTAGACATCATATTATAAGTTCTACGTATGGCGGTGCTTCTATCTTCTGCTGTGATCTGATGTCTTTTAGGCTCTGTTGGGTGCTTGTTTTGAACGATAGAGCTTCTCCAAAGATCTTCATCGGTTTCATGAAAAAATAATGACAATTTCAGGGGTTTTGGTACTTTATAGACCCAGGTCATGATTCAGCCAGTGCTTGAGTTTGATGGATTTAGGTTATTCCTGGGTTTGGGGAGATGTCTCGCTCTTCGGTTTTGAAACCAGACCTGTAAAAAAATGACATAGGTTTTAGAATGGTCATCATCTTGATGTCACACATGTACATTCTATAATCAGAGCTAACGTTGAGGTAGAAATATAGACAGAGAAAGTAAGTAAGAGAGAAAGAAAAAAGTAAGACGGAGAGAAATGAAGGTAAAAAAAAGAACAAACAAGGAAGTATAATAAAACAGCTATATGAGGAATGTTATAAAATGAAACAAATATCCAAAGAATGAAAACCTTTTTTTAAAAAAGAATCCTTAGTTATATAGATTGCATAATCAATATACTGCTAATATTCCAACATTGTAGTTTATCTCAGATTAATATTTAATCTTTTGTTTAGTGGAAAAAAAAATAGACCATACTTTTTTATATAGCATGAACATCCGTATAAATTATTACCTGGATCCTTGGTTCTGGTTTTCCTATTATCTGTGAGATGTGGCATCTTGTCGCAAAGTCTGGATAAGGATCCAGAGTGAAATGGTTCATAAGAAAGCAGGTTTGTTCCTTGGTAAAATCAGTCCTTTTTCTAGATTTATTGATTGAGGCACTTGGGATGGGCTCTGCAGTCTCCACTCTGGGTCTCTTACACGAGGCAAACTCCTCTTCAATAAAGGGTCCTAAAACAAAATGAAAAATATATAAATACAGGATTTTTTTTTGTAACACACACATAAATAGAACAAATATATCACTAAGTCTAATTTGGATTTCAGATATTTTCATACATCTATGTGACACACAAAAATGCAAAAATACTAACTAAACAGTTTGGGATAAGCCCGACACAGCTGACTATTTTAAAAAGCTCATGTTCATAAAATGTATCAACATATTTTAATTTGGTAAAAAAAAAAAAACCTGTAACATTGCTAAATGGAAAATAAATAATACAAATAAAAATACATTATAACAGTTATAATAATCATAATAGATAATAAAATATTAACCAGAAAAGGTGTGAGATCATGTCTTGTATTATTGAAATCAATATATTTTAAAAAAGCAGTTAAGTTCTGAAAATAAACTTACTTTTGAAGCCCATGGAGTGTTGAGTATTGATGTCTCTAGTTGTAGTTACATTTGACTCTCCCATTGGAGCAGGAGCCTCCAAGTATTTGCCTGTAGAAACCTCTTGTGGGATTCCTAACAGTGAATAAAAATTCAGCAGTGTTTCTTCTAGGCCATTTGTACCTTGGATAGGACCTTCATTTCCGAAAGTTGGGTAAAGACCTGTAGATGACCCTTGGATGGTGATGGGAAAGTCTTTGTCTTGGATCCCTGTTGGAAGGTAGAACTCTGGATAGTCTTCTTCTAAAGAGAGGGCAGTAGATAGGACTTGGTCCAGCTCTGTATCTCTCTCCATGTCTGTATCCTCTGAGACTCTGGGTGAAATAGTGTGTCCTACTGTAACCTTGCCTCTTATATACCCTGAGAACAGTGTCAGTGGTCATTGGGTGTTTTGGTAATGACTGAGAAATCCCTTTGATGTCCTTTATAAAGATGAGGCCAAACCTGATTCCTTTGATCCTAAGGAGAAGCATTACCACTCCTTTCACACCTTTCCACCTTGGCAATGAAGGGTCAATGTAGTGTGAATCTTATAGATTCAATATGGAAATCACAGCAGTTTAATGTGTCTTATAAAAGAAGCTAATAGGAATGTTCATTGATCTCTTTATATAGCTATTAGAATGTTTATGTATCTCTGCAAGTACTTAGTGTAATTTAATGGTTTGCTAATTACTGTACTTAGGATACATATTTTGGATTCCCATTTTGACTTAGTATTTAAATCTGTATATATATATTCAGCCAAGGGTCAGGACATTTCTACTGGTAAATTAATACATTTGGGATTTTATGTAAACCCCCCCCCCAAAAAAAAAACAGTTTTAAATGCTTTTTGTATCTTAGTGGTTTTTCTTCAGCTGATTAAAGAAAATGAATTACTGACTTTATGATGATTGAAATAATTGGGAATATTATATTTGCATAGTTGTTTCCTGCAATAATGTAAAATACAGAGACACAGGGAATTCCAGAGCCGTGAGAAGTAATAAACATATTATTCTACAATATAACAGGATACCTGGTGAAATAGTATATCTGTTTTCATATAGACATCTGCATTTCCAGAGCCGAGAGTGAGTTGGAAGGTTACACTACAGAGCGGTCAAATGGAATATTCAGAATAGTAAATGTTTGGAGAAAAATACTACTACCAGTAATAAAATGTACATTAATAACTGATTCATAAGCCTGATATGCACCCTAGATAAATATCGTCTTAGAAGGAATATGATAATGTTAAATACATATGTAGAGGGCCCATACAAAGGGCTTTCTAAAGACCTGATCATTAACAGAACAGTACAAAGTATAAGAGGTCGCCCGCTAAGACTTGAAGAAAGGAGATTTAGTCTTCGACAGCGGAAGGGATTCTTTACGATAAGGTCAGTAAAGGGATGAAATTCACTGCCTGAAGAGGTGGTGCTATCAGTTACATTAATATTTATTTAGTGCTTGTTGATCCAAGGATCAATCTGATTGCCATTTGGAGTCAGGAAGGAATTTCTTTCCCCCATTGAAAATAGAACTTAAAATTGCTGAAATTTTGAGGACGTTTTCTTTTTTTTTTGCCTTCTTTTGGATGAGCAGGGGTAAACAAGGAATAGGAAAAGGTCTGAACTTTACGGATACAAGTCTAAAGTATTTTGAATAAATAAATCAAGGTTCCCTCTGTTCCTCAACATTTCCATATACAATGAACCTTTTGCATACCAAGCCAAACGGTGATGTCATAAATAGGAGACATCACAGACATAGAAACATAGTATTCAATTAAAGGGAGTGTCTTCATAATAAATACATATGTTTTTGCACATAACATGTTTTTAAAAAAATGAATAAAGATACATATTCTAAAGAAGAACAGTTTTCAGCTGTATACCATAGATATATATTTATATTTACATATATATATTTGTATATATATGTGTATATATATATATATATATATATATATATATATATGTGTGTGTGTGTGTGTGTTTGTGTGTGTGTTTGTGTGTGTGTTTTTGTGTATTTATGTAAAACAATACTAATCAGCTAATTCCTGCTACAGTGGTCATTTACAACATAAACAATGTCTATTTATGATCCATTTGATTATTATTATTATTATTATTATTTTTATTTATCATCTTTATTGTTTATCCAAAAGCACACACAGGGAAGCCAAAGGAAACCGGGGTACAATAACATAAATTGCTTCAGGTTAGGCAAATTTATACATCATTTTTGGAGGTAGTTAGATATCTCCACCTAATAAGTCAATGAGTCCGTTAAATCAGTTATTCTTATAGTGTTCAATCTTTACTTAAAATAATTTAACCTCTATTCTTGGTTCCATAAAGAGTAAAAAAAGTAATTCTTCAACTACGGTATATCCACATACATACACCATTCAACCTACCATTCATCTCACGTCTGCTAGATTTTCCTTATACTAGATCCTGTACTACTGCTGGTTAAGGGGAAATGGTGGTGAATCCAGAAAGAGACCTTCCTTAATTTGGTCAGTGGAGGAGTCTATAATTCAATTGTTTTAACCCTTCCTATTTTGCAGGGAATAAAATATGCAATATTATTTTGATGTACAAAATTTGCTTTTCATTCTAAAACCAAACTTTTGAAAGCCTTTTCAACATTCCTACTTAGAATTAGGCTAATTCAAAATAATTCTGAGTGTATCTTGTTAAGTCATTCTAAATAAGTGGGTTCCACATTCCCTGGTCACTATTTTGTTGTTTAATAAAGTATCTGTCTTCTTTATTAGCATAAAAATTAGAGAACAAAGAGAGTAAAGGGAACCCGAAATTAACATAAACTGTTTGATCTCCTTTGATCTCAGTTGGACCCACAGGAGACTCATTTGTGATCCAAACAAACCATGTGCCCTCTGAATTGAAAATTAGAGTTTATGAAAGATTTGTTAATTAGCAGTGAAATGGTTCCTCCTTTTCACATATGTACACAGAGGATAGAGCAATGCCTTGAATTAAACCAACTTCTACCCTGAGTTAGCAAAAATAATTTACATCATGTTATGGTACCTCAGAAATAAGGATGGTGTAATTCTAAACCTTCAAAGTTTCAAGGTATTTGTAAAAGATAATGTGAAGTCATTCTGACCTCACATTAGAAATGTAAAAATTGATATTTGTCATTGCCTCGGGTATCATTGGACTTCTAAATCTCTCACACAATATTTGTACTATACATAGTAGGAAATGAGGATGCTCTTACAGTCTATTTAACCAGCATGTGACTGCCTTAGCATCATGCCATATATGGTCCGATAACTACTCAGGCACTGCAAAAGTTTGGAGTCATAGGACATGTAGTCACGGGTAACATCACTGATAACCCTTAGCTGTTATGGACAGCATTGCCGTTTGATGCTCAGCCACCCATGTTCTGAACAACATGGAAAATGTATTGCATAAAAGCTGAAGTGACTTTTAACACAAACAAATTTAATATACAGTGTGAATTTACGCTTATTACCTGTACTTTCAATTGTATATTTTCATAAACATAGGAAAATTTGCCATCTTTTAAATGGGGTTTCCTAATTAAATCTAGCAAAGCAGCAAATTAGTATACCATTCAAGGTATTCAAAAAACATTTAATTGTAATATTAAAAATAGCTGTAAATCTATGTATTTCGTTTCAAAATGCGTAAGACTTAAGTGTAATTCAATAAATTATAAAGTTACAAGGGGTTAACAAGGTTTGATAATGAATACACTTGATGGTTAAGTGCTGTATAAGGAGTATACATCATCTTATACGTCCTACATATGGCTGTGCTGATGCTCTTATTCATTGATGTGATATCTTGAAGGCTCTGCTGGGTTCTTGATACCATTATGAGCGATAGTACTTCTCCAAGGAATTCTCCAAAGGGTTGATGCCCACATATCAAATGTAAATAATTTTTTCTAACTCATATATATTTGAAAAGGGGAAACCCTTTCACTGCTAATTAACAAATCTCTCATAAAGTCTAATTTTCACATCAGAGGGCACATGGTTTGTTTGGGTCACAAAGGGGTCTCCTGTGGGCAGAGGTGCCCAGCTGAGATCAAAGGAGATTAAAGGGTTTATGGTAATTTGGGGTTCCCTTTTCACCCCTTTGTCCTCCAATGTTTATGCAGATAAAGAAGACAGATACTTTATTAAACCACAAAACAATAACCAGTAATTTTGTTTTTATAAAACCTATGCAGAATCCCTTCGAGAAGCCCTATCATTCATATCAAGCACCCAACAGAGCTTACAAGACATCACATCACTGAAGAAGAGCATCCGCACGGCCATATGTAGGACTTATTATTTGAGGTCTATTCCTTATCCAGCACTTACCCATCAAGGGTACGTATAATCATGTCTCCATATTCCATTGATACTTTGTATTTTGATTTATTCAATTACACTTAATCCTTTTAAATTTTAAAACTACATACATACATTAAAATATATCTTTAGCATCGCAATAAAACATTTTATTTTACTTTTTTTTATTTTTTTTATGGAATTACTTCTTTATTTCATAAATTTGTGTACACATGTTACTTGTTACAACTGAAAGTACAGGAAACAAGCCTTGTGCAGTGCAAATTCCATGATGTTCAGAATATGGCTGGCTGATTATCATGTGGGAATGTAGTCCATAACATCTAAATGTTTTCATTGATGTTACCTGTGGCTTCATATCCTATGATTCCAATGCATTTGGAGTGTCTGAGAAGTCGGAGACCATATTTGGTATAATGCTAAGTGAGTCACATGCTGGTTCAGCAATTTGGGAATAATAGTCCACAGCAGACTGTAAGAGCATGCCCATTTCCTTCTATGTATAGTACAGAAAATGTTCTAAATTCATGGTACTCAAATGAAATCAGAGGAAAATACAAACATCACTTATACGCCTTTTTACATTTGAAAAGTGAGGTCAGAATGACTTTACTCTTTATTTTCTTTTACAAAAAAAACTTGAAAATTTTCTAGGGGTGGCATTACACCATACTTAAATTGGAAAAAACATAAGAGGATGCCACATGCCCACATATCAAATGTAAATAATTTTTTTCTAACTCACGGTCAAATTTGGTTTAATTCAAAGCATTTCTCCATCCTCTGTGTATATATTTGAAAAAGGGGAAACCACTTCACCGCAAATTAACAAATATCTTCTAAAGACTAATTTTCAGAGAGCACATGGTTTGTTTGGGTCACAAAGGGGTCTACTGGAGGTTGAGGTGTCCAACTGAGATCAAAGGAGATCAAAGGGTTTATGGTAATTGGGGGTTCCCTTTAATCTCTGTGTTCTCTAATGTTTATGCAGATGAAGAAGACGGATACTGTGTGGAACCAACTTATTTAGAATAATTTTATAAATGACCTCATAAATATGTTTAATTAGCCTAAGTATAAGTAGGAAAAAGGAAAAGGCTAATATGTGTTCAGCTGTACACTATATATACACTGTCATTCAATAGTTTGGTTTTTGGAAGAATGGCACATTTTGTCTGTTAAAATGACATTATGACATCACCTTTTGGCTTAGTATGTACTTTGCACATGCCTGATTGTATAGATTCATTGTGTGTGGAATTGTTGGAGTGAACCCTTATTTATTTGTACACAATACTTTAGTACTTTAGACTTGTATCCGTAAAATTCAGACCTTTTACTATCCCATGTTTACCGCTGCTTAACCAAAAGAAAGCAAACAAATCCCTTATTTCAGAAATGTCAAAATGTTACTTTCATTGGGGTAAAAAAATACTTCCTGACTCCAAATAGCAATCAGATTTATCTTTGGATCAATAAGCACGAAAGAAATATTAATATAATTGATAGTACCACCTCTTCAGGCAGTAAATTCCATCACTTTATTGACCTTATCATCAAGAATCCCTTCCACTGTCATAGACTAATTCTCCTTTCTTCAAGTCTTAGCAGGTGAACTCTTATCCTTTGTACTGATACTAATCTGTTAATGATCAGGTCTTTAGAGAGCCATTTTTATATGTATATAACATTATCATATTCCTTCTAAGACGTTATTTATCTAGGGTGCATATCAGGCTTATGAATCAGTTATTAATGTACATTTTATTACTGGTAGTAGTATTTTTCTCGAAAACATATACTATTCTGAATATTCCATTTGACTGCTCTGTAGTGCAACCTTCCAACTCACTCTCGGCTCTGGAAATGTCCATATGAAAACAGATAGTCTATTTCACCAGTTACTCTTTTATATTATAGTATACCTTTATTACTTCTTATGGCTCGGGAATTGCTGTCGTTAGGAACTCCCTGTGTCTCTGTATTTTACTTTATTGCAGAAAACAATTATGCAAATACAATTTTAATGATTATTTAAATGATCATAGAGTCAGCAATTAGTATTTTTAATAAGCTCAATAAAATCATTAAAACACAAAAAGCATTTAAAGTTGTTTTTTTACTTAAAAATCACAAATGTATTAATTTACCAATAGAAATGCCCTGACCCTTGCCTTAATATATATATATACAAATGTAAATACTAAACCAAACTGGGAATCCAAAATATTTATCCTATGTACAGTAATTAGCAAACCATTAAATTGCACTAAGTACATGAACAGATATATAAACATTCTATAGCTATATAAAGAGATCAATGAAAATTCCTATCTACTTCTTTTATAAGACACATCAAACTGCTGTAATTTCCATATTGAATCTATCAGAATTACACTACACTGACCCTTCATTGCCAAGGTGGAAAGGTGTGAAAAAAGTGGTAATGCTTCTCCTTAGGATCAAAGGAATCAGGTTTTGCCTCCTCTTTATAAAGGACATCAAAGGGATTTCTCAGTCATTACCAAAACACCCAATGACCACTGACACTGCTCTCAGGGTATATAAGAGGCAAGGTTACAGTAGGACACACTGTTTCACCCAGAGTCTCAGAGGATACAGACATGGAGAGAGATACAGAGCTGGACCAAGTCCTATCTACTGCCCTCTCCCTAGAAGAAGACTATCCAGAGTTCTACCTTCCAACAGGGATCCAAGACAAATACTTTCCCATCACCATCCAAGGGTCGTCTACAGGTCTTTACCCAACTTGGGGAAATAAGGGTCCTGTCCAGGATACAAATGACCTAGAAGAAACACTGGTGAATCTTTATTCACTGTTAGGAATCCCACAAGAGGTTTCTACAGGAAAATACTTGGAGGCTCCTGCTCCAAGGGGAGAGTCAAATGTAACTACAACTAGAGACATCAATACCCAACACTCCATGGGCATCAAAAGTAAGTTTATTTTCAGAACTTGACTGGATTATATAAATGATAGTGTACTGTTTTTATATATTAATTTAAAGAATATAGATATAGTCTATACATTATCATAGGAATATAGTACATTTTCCATTATCTTAGACAGTAGTAATTTTCTTGAAAACAAGAAAATATATCTCACCTTTCCTGGTTTAATATTTTGTTATTATGATTATTATTACAATAAATAACATTATTATTATTATAACATTGAGTGTTAGTAAGACGGGGGATGTTTCAGCATATTATTTGTATTCCATTGAGCAGTGTTCCAGGTGTTCATACATTTTCTGAACATGACATTTTTTAAAATAGACAACTTTGTTGAGGTTAATCCAAAACAGTTTAGTTACTATTCTGCCTTTTCGTCAATCACATAAGACATGTGAACATTTCTCAAACCCAAATTACACTTAGGAATATATGTGTTACGTTTACACATGTGTTTTTAAAAAATCCTGTATTTATCTATTTTTCATTTTGTTTTAGGACCTTTTATTGAAGAGGAGTTTGCTTCGTGTAAGAGACCCAGAGTGGAGACTGCAGAGCCCATCCCAAGTGCCTCAATCAAGAAATCTAGAAAAAGGACGGATTTCACCAAGGACCAAACCTGCTTTCTTATGAACCATTTCGCTCTGGATCCTTATCCAGACTTTGCGACAAGATGCTACATTTCACAGATAATAGGAAAACCAGAACCAAGGATCCAGGTAATAATTTATACAGATGTTCATGCTATATAAGATGTATAGTCTTTTTTTCTACTAAGCAAAAGATCAAATATTAATCTGAGATAAACTACAATGTAGGAATATTAGCAGCATATGTATTTTGAAATCTTTTTTATAGAAAGATTTGAATTCTTATGAAGTTTGTTTCATTTTTTTTAAACATTCCTCATATAGTTGATTTATTATACTTCCTTTTTTGTTCTTTCTTCCTTCGTTTTTCTCCTTTATTTTTTCCCCTTCTCTCTTACTTACTTTCTTTGTCTATATTTCTATCTCACTATATGACCGTTAGGTCTGAGTATGGGATGGGCTTATGTGACATCATGATGATGACCAAAATTCCGTTTTGTTACAGGTCTGGTTTCAGAACCGAAGAGCAAGACATCTCCCTAAACCCAGGAATAACCTAAATCCATAAAACTCAAGCACTGGCTGAACCATGACCTGGGTCTATAGGGTACCAAAAGCTCTGAAATTTTAATTTTTTTTAATGAAACCTATGGAGAATCCCTTGGAGAAGGTCTATCATTCATATCAAGCCTCCAGAGCCTACAAGACATCACATCACCGAAGAAGAGCATGGCCACATGTAGGACTTATAATTTGATGTCTACTCCTTACACAGCACTTACCCTTTAAGGGTACTTTTATCGTACCTTGTTAACCCATTGCAACATGTAATAATTTATTGAACTACACTTAATCCTTATGTAATTTGAAACGACATAATTATATTTCAAAATATTTTTAGCTTTGCAATAAAATCTTTTATTTTCCCTGGAATACCTTCTATATTTCATACATTTGTGTACACATGTTTATTACTTCACTGAACTTCTTGGCTTTAATAGTTCACTGATTTTCTCCATGACTAGATTAAGATAGGAAACCCCATTTTAAAAAAACTAGCACAGAATTTTTATAAAAACTATACAATAGTACAGGAAATACGCCTTAAATTGACTCTGTATATTTATATTCCTTGTTACAAATCCCCTCAGCTGTTATGCAGTACCATTTCTATGATCTTCAGAATATGGCTAAATAATGTAGTCCACAAGAGCTAAAGGTTTTCACTGACATTACCCGTGGCTACATATCCTTTGCTTCCAAAACATTTGGAGTGACTGAGACGTGGTGGATCATATGTGACATGATGCTAAAGCAGTCACATGCTGGTTAAGCAACTTGGGAAATGTATTCCACAAAAGACTGTAGGGCATCTAGGACAGTTCTGCGCGGCTGCTTCACCACTGACAGTTCAGCGCGGAAGTTTGAAACATATACCCCCCTAAGAAATTAACCCCTCCATAAAAATCGACCCAACTAAAAGTGACCCCGAACCCCCATACTAACACCCCAATATACTAACATTAACTCCCCAAACGCCAATACTAACATTAACCCCGAACCCTAATACTATTACCTAACCACCCCAAACCCTAATACTAACATTAACCCCTGAAACCCTAATACTACCCCCGGAACCCTAATACTGACATTAATAATACTCACCTTCTGCCATCCCACGATGAACTGTCCCACAAAGAAAGATCCGGCGATGACCTCTCGTGCGATTAACTGGCCATCGCGTGACAGGGGATGGTGAAACGGCTGCGTTCATGCAGCTTTGATGAACCATCCCATCCACGAATGTAGGAGCTTCTGCATTTCCTTCTATGTATAGTTCAAAATATGTTTGTCCCTTTGTAAGAGTCATAGTACTTGGAGGTAAAAACAAATATTACTTATTCCACTTTTACATATCTAATGTGAGGTCCAAATTATTTTATATCTTCTTTTACAAAAACGATGAGAATTTTCAGGGGTAGAATTACACCTTACTGAATTCTGAGGAACCAGAAGATGATGCACTTCCCTGCATGCCCATATATTAATACAAAACATATGAAATTATTTTTGCTAACTCGGGGTCAAAGTTGGTTTAATGCAAAGCATTACTCTATCCTCTGTATAAAGTACCATCTTTTGAATTCCAAATATTTTGTTAAACGTTTGCTTAACTGTGATTTCTTTGTTCGTGTTCAGTACACCCACATGTAGGGAACAAAAAGAGCATTCCCTATAGCACTGGAAGGCTTAATTTGTCAAAGAAAATTATAGGAAGCCACTCCTTAAACAAAATCATGGCACCCTCTGGCTGGTCCCAATAAAACTAAAAAACTGTGGCCCCTAGTGCATCGTGCCTGCCTGTGTTCACTAAAAGTGAATAATTTTTAATGTGATATACCACTAGGTGATGCACTCCTCTGCATGCCATATATTAATACCAAATATATCAAATGTATATTATTTTTGCTAACTCAGGATCCCAGTCGGTTTAATTCAAATCATTGCTCTATCCTCTGTGTATATATTGGAAAAGGAGAAACCACTTCACTGCTAATTAACACATCTCTCATAAAGACTAATTTTCATATCAGAGGGCACATGGTTTGTTTGGGTCACAAAGGGGTTTCATGAGGGTAGAGGTATCCAGCTGAGATCAAAGGGGATCAAAGGGTTTATGTTAATTTGGGGTTCCCTTTAACCCCTTAGTACTCTAAACACTTTGATCCTCTTTGATCTCAGCATGACATTCCTCCCAAGAGAAAACTCCCTGACCAAAATTAATAAAGTGGCATTAGTTATTCAGAACAGTCTTTATGGAGATCTGTGGGCTAACAGTGAAATGGTTTCTCCTGATCTCAGGGGTGAAGCGAATACTTTGATCTAGCCCTATTTTGTTTAACATGGAGAGTTAGGAATCCAAAGGGATCTTCAGCACAAATGCTAAAAATTCCATTAAATAGCAACATGTTCAAAATGATATAACAAAATTGTGTCTTATAATGGTAATTGGAAAATAGTTTACAAGAGTCAGAAAGTCAAATGTGTTCAAACCATCAGATCCCTCTTAAAATTGATATGGTTCTGTCTTGATGAAACAGTAGTAATAATTACATACATTGGGGAACATTCTATGGCCCCTGTTCACCCCAAAAGTGGCGTAATGCCATTAATAGGTAAATTAGCGCACCTATAAAAATCCCTATTCCTGCGATGCACTGAAAACATTGTTCTGTGCGGTAATTAACGCGCACACAGTGATTCAATGACAGCTGGTAAATGATAATCTGCAATAAATGTTTAATCTTTGCCCATAAAATTACTTCTAAAAAAAGGACAACTTAAATGCGCATCAGCTCATACCGCAGACGATACATGCACATTTGAACCCTTCCAGTGCTGTAGGGAACAAAAAGAGCATTCCGTACAGCACTGAAAGGGTTATTTGTCAAAAATAATGTTGAGGGAGCCACCCCCCAATAAAATGATTGCACCCTCTGGATAGTCCCATTAAAAAAAACAAAAAAACATGGCCCCTAGTGCATCGTACCTGACTGTGTTTACTAAAAATACATCATTTTTATTGTGATATACCACTAGGTGATGCACCCCTCTGCATGCGCATATATTAATACCAAACATATCAAATGCACATTCTTTCTGCTAACTCAGGATCCCAGTCGGTTTAATTCAAATCATTTCTCTATCCTCTGTGTATATATATTGGAAAAGGCGAAACCACTTCACTGCTAATTAACAAATCTCTCATAAAGACTAATTTTCATATCAGAGGGCACATGGTTTGTTTGGGTCACAAAGGGGTCTCTTGTGGGTAAAAGATGAGATCAAAGGGGATCAAAGGATTTATGTTAATTTGGGGTTCCCTTTATCCCCTTGTTCTCTAATGTTTATGCATTCTGTACCAGAAGACAGATACTTTATTAAACCACAAAAACAGTGACAAGGGAATGTGGACCCCACTTATATAGAATGAGTTATAATTATTTTGAGTTAGCCTAATTATAAGTTGGAATAAGGAAAAGGCTTATAAGTTTTCAGCTGTATACTATATATACGTCATTCAAATTTGTGGGTTTTTAAAAGAAAAACCTATGTTGTCCATTAACATAAAATAGGTCAGAAATAGACCGTTCCAGAACATTGGGTTGCTCTGGCACTCTGTGCACCCAGGTTTAATGTGGCACTGGCAATCTGGCACTTTACAGTGCAAACACAAAGACTGGGGAAGAATAGTGCACCAGAGAAATTACCATTGAAACTGTCCTCCTGTCTCCTTAAAATAAAAGAAAACTTGGGATTCCTTAATCTTAATGATTAAAATGCACGCTGCACTCTAAAGTGCTGAATTTTGAGTTGATATAATTAATGAATATTTCAATTGACTTTAACTCCAATGAGTAGTTTTTAAAGCTTGGTAAAAAAAAAAAAAAAAGGTTAAATTACCTGTTTATTTTCTAATTATTTCTTAAATAGTTTTAATTAATGCATTAAATATCTTTATATTGAATGACGCTTCTCTCCAACTTACAAACACATAGAAACATAATTACTCGTTTCTTAGTCTGGGTCAAAGTTGACTGTATCGTCTGTGTATAGATGATAAGGTGAAACCACTCCACTGCCAATACAGACAGTGTATTTGGGTCATGCTGGGTTCTGCTATGGGCAGAGATGTGCAGCTGAGACCAAATGAGATCACAGAGGTTATCTTAACACAGGGGTTCTCTTTGATCCATAATGTGTACACACCCAATTTAACCACTGAAGGCTTTAATTGGTGAGCAGAAGCCATTCCTGTGAAGAGAGGTGATAATGTGAACATAAAATGATAATAATCTTGAACATGAGCAACTTATTTAGAGGGCAATGAATATTAACTAAAACTGATAAGTTAGCATGTGGCTAGGGTTCATGATTAGCTAATCCTGGAATTCCAGACATCAGTTGTATAACTGATTGAGCATCAAAAGATACAGAGTTCTCAAATAGGTACAGGGATGACTGAGGATCCTGGTATACAAATAAATGTTCAAATACTTTTGCTGAGTCCAGGTTCAACACATCCTCAATCAATGTAAATGGTTCACGTTCTCCTGTGGATTGTATCACCCCATTGGTGTGGTAGAAAGAATAAAAATAAAAGTAACTTATTGAGCCCTTTCCCCCCTGTAAAGTTCAGTCTGGGGGTGGACATGTTGTTCAGAATCTTGGTTTAGATGAAGGAAGAATTCTGACATAGATGACTCATGATTCTAAACAACATGTCCGCCCCGATAGTTGTGGCTCACAAATCAGAGCTACTAAATCATGGAGAACCTTACATCCGTGGTAGGAAATTAATGGAAACCAAGTTACAAGATACAATTGTCAAACATCTTAAATAACATGCATTGCAAGGTCAGAAACAACATAGATTAACTTCACGGAGATTATGCCAAACCTTTTGATTGAATGACTAAAATAATAAACCATGGAGGCATAGTAGACATGGCTTACCTATATTTCAGTAAAGCTTTTGACACTTAGGCATATTAAAGTTTGGTGGTCAAAGAGATTTAGGCAGAGGGTTGCGGTCAGTGGAGTATATTCGAAACAAGGTCTTGTCCCCAACATCCCCCCAATAAATTTTTATATTTGCCCCCCACCCAAAGCCCCCCAAAAGTAATTAATTATTGTCCCCATGGATCCCCAGTCTGGCACTATACCAGTGGCCCCACAGTAATAAAACATATGGCCTCCCATGAGGTCATCAACTAGAACCATGTACGTGGTCCCATAAAAAATAAAATTATTGTCCCCCCAGAGCGTTGGGCCAGCACAAAGTCACGGAAAAACAGAGAGAGAGAGAGAAATATATAAAAAATGTCCTAATGAAATAAGTTATACTAAATAAAAAAAAGGGTTTAGAATACTTCCAAAAATATACTTAAATATTTAAGTATATTTTTCAATATTTTTTCAATATTTTACGACTCTCTTAACTCTGCCTAGGATACACAGAATTGTTTCTAAAATTCTATAAATGACAAGGTTTTCATTTTGAAATATTGAAGACGTATGGAAAAGGAACTTACTTTTGATGGCAGTCGAGCATTGCTTGTGATTTTTTTCCGATTTTTCTCATTTTTGTCCAGCAGAGGAGGTTCATTCCACATGGCTGGGTAGAGATCTGTAGGTGACCCATGGATGGTGATGGGAAATAATTTTTCTTGGAACCTTGTTGGACGATAGAACTCTGGATAGTCTTCTTATAAAGAGAGGGCAATAGATAGAACTTGGTCCAGCTCTGTATCTCTCTCCATGTTTGTATCCTCTGAGGCTAGTTTGTCCTACTGTACCCAGACCTTTTATATTCCTTGAGTATTGTATCAGTGATTGACAAATCTCTTTGATGTGCTTTATAAAAAGTAGGCAAAACCTGATTCCTCTTATCATAAGGAGAAGCCTTAGCACTCATTTCACACCTTTCCACCAAAGAAGAATCAATGTTGTATGACTCTATGTTATATCCCGGCACTTTACAGGGAACCTGATCTATTATACATGGGTGGCACTGTTTTTTTTTTTTAAATAAATAAATGGTGGTAACCCTAATATGTAAATTACAGTTTGATGTAAGAATTGAGGAGGGCCTCTGATTGATCCCCTTAAATATCTTGGAGAATATGTATGTATCTATGCATGTGCTACTCCAGATAGTAATGATACCTAAGGAATAACTCAATAAAGACATAGTATTGGGTATTGTATGAATCAGACCATTTCTCTCTTTATCCAAACAACAGAGTGAATAAACAATGAAATAAACAAAAACAATACTGTACTCCTGTTTTACAAGCTAGACTAATTGTAATACATGTCTAACCACAAACATACCTGATATATAAATCCCATCAAACTATATATAATTTATGTGTATTGGACAATTTTTTAGATTTATTTATATTGTGACACAGTATTTTGGTATGTTCTATTTGTTGGTGTTCCACTTTGACCTATTTCTATCTCTGGGTCAATGTGGACTTAGTTCACAGCATTGCAGTTTCCACTGAATATCTGTTAAAAAAGGATGAAACCATTCCACTGCCAATACACAAATGATACGTTTGCGTCATAACGAGGTATCCTATGGGCAGAAATGTCCAGCTGAGGTCAAAGAGTTTGTGTTAATACAGAGGATCTCGTTGATTCCTAATGTTTACCTATACACAATGGAGACAGCTTGTTTAACCTCTAGAGACTTTATAAGGTACATGGAAGCCATTCCTACAGAGAGAGGTGATCAAGTGAACAGAAAATGGTAACGACCTTGAACGTGAGCAAGTTAGATTTGTGAGTAGGAAACATGGATTATACTGTAAGAAGAAAAAAGTAGCTCCTGTAGATAAAAAGGGAGGGAGGGGAGAGAAATCCTTGCTCTACAACGGTGAAGGCTACCCTTGTCACTGCAGATATTTAGGTACCTCTGTTCCCATGTTTGGGATTCTCCCTTGGGGTTCCACCTTGGTGGTGATTTGTGACAACCTGCAATCGAGACTTATTTGGAGTTGAGTCCAACCTCTTATCACCAACTGTAGGAGCACTGCCGTGCCACTGGATAAAAAACACCATATACTATCTTTACAACTATCCGCTCGATGGTGAGTATAAGAAATAGTGATGCTATTTTATACCTTTGCCTGACTGGCAGAAATTGTGAAAGGAAGGCAGCCTCTTTCAACAACTTATTTAAATTTTGATTGGGTTTATACATAATGCCTGTTCATGGGAAGAAATGTATTCATATTAGTCAGGATTATAGCGTTGTTCTTTTTAATTTAATTATTTTATGCACTCAGTTAATCGGAATGACCATTAGAGATAGAAATGGCCCGTTTCATACAATACCCAGTATTATACCTTTATTGATTTATTCCTAATGCAAATGTGATCAAGGTCATTCAGTACATTTTGTTTTCGACAATCACATTTAGTCAGTTAGAAACAGATTTTAAAGCTGTAGAATCTAAAGTAGGATATTACCTGATACAACCACATTTAATACAGCTCTTTAAAGAGATCAATGGAATATAATTTCTAATTCTTTTATAAGCCACAATAACTTGTAATTTCCATATTGATTCACTAGGAGTCACAGTACTATCTATCATGCAGAATGTCCTCATTCCTGTCTTAAAATATACATATCTGCATAACAAGTAAATCAGCAAAATATGTATTTTCTGTGCAGTCATAGTATTTATAATATGTATGAATATTTAGTTAGTATTAGTTAGAAGCACAGTTTAAAGGCCGGCAATCTGGAGAAGCAGATTAATAGATACATACATATTATTCTAGACATTTAAGGGGGATCAATGAAATGTCCTCCTCAATTCTTATATCAAACTGAGATGTCCATGTTGAATCTCCAAAAGTCACACTACTTTCATCCTTCTTTGCCAAGGTGGAAAGGTGTGAAATGAGTGGGGAGGTGTCAGCTTATGTTCAAAGGAGACAGGTGTCACCTCCTCTTTAGAATGCAGATCAAAGAGGATTTCTCAAACATTACCAAAACCCACATTGGGCACTAACACAGTTATCAGGGAATATAAGAGGTCTGGGAATGGTAGGCTACATTAGCTGACTCAGAGTCTCAGAGGATCAAGACATGGAGAGAGATACAGAGCTGGACCAAGTCCTATCTACTGCCCTCTCTTTAGAAGAAGACTATCCAGAGTTCTATCTTCCAACAACTAGTCATGATAAAGACTTTCCTACCATCATCTATGACCCATCTGCAGGGATTTACCCAGCCATGGGGAATGAAGCTCCTTTGCTGGACAAAAATGGCCTGGAAGAGACACTGATGGGTCTGTATTCCCTGTTAGGAATCCCAAATGAAGCTTCAACAGGCAACACTTTGAATGGTTTTACTCCTGGAACACAGTCAGATGAAGTAACAAGCAGAGACATCAATGCTCAATGCTCTACTGGCATCAAAAGTTAGTTACTTTTCCATACCCTATATATATATATATATGCAATATTTTAAATGAAAGCTTTCTCTTTAATATACTGATTTAAAAAAAAATACTTCATATCATAGAGTCTGACAGTTAAAACAATCATAAAATATTGAATATTCTAATTCATTACTCTTATTTAAGAATATTTTTTAATATTCGAAAACCTTTTTTAATTTTTTAAATCAATTATTTCATTGGGACATGTTTATATATATTATGAAAATTGGATACTTTTTTTTCTTTAATACTGATCTAATTACTAGACCAGGGCTTTAGTCATTATTACTCAAAAAGTTCTATCGTCGTCTATGCACTTCAATGACCTGAGCTAAAGGAACTGTGGTTAAAATAGCCATCAAATATTTTTTTTAGATTTTTTTAATGCTGGAAAAATATGTATCACTTTAAATTTTTTATAACAATATAATTTATTTTATGTTTACATGGTTCTCCTAGTCATTTTCTATCATTGTGTATTATACCTGGTTATAAAATGTTTTATATTTTATGTAGATCTTAGCATGGAAAATATTTTTTTCTTTACAGGATCCTTAAGTGAAAAGGAGTCGGTCCTGTGTAAGAGACCCAGAATGGAGACTGAAGGTCTTGACCCGACCACCTTCAAAGAGAGATCTAGAAGGAGAACCGAATACACCAAGGAACAGACCCAGTTTCTCTTGTACCAATTTGCTTTGGATCCGTATCCAGATTTCACAACAAGATGCAACATTTCCCAAATAATAGGAAAACCAGAACCCAGGATCCAGGTAATCATTGATCCAGCAATTCCTATAACACTTCATGCTTTAACCTTGAACAGGATTTGTTACTTTAAGTCTAACTAATATGGGAACATTCTAGTCACAGCCTTATAGGGAAATGTGTTAAAAAATAACTGTTGGGGGAAAAAAATTATGTTTACGTTGAAGATTTTATCAAGTGTAGTTGTTTAAATAGAAATGTTTTAATGAAATAATACAAACAATGTACCTTATTGAAGCCTATTTGCCAGCAGACATTTTAGAATAGTGGGTCAGATCTGAACATGTTTTGTCCACAGTTCTCCGGTAATAGAAACGTTTCATTCATGTGTTTTAATTCTTGTGCTCCTCACAAAGTTGATGTGAAAGATACAATATTTTCGGATTCTCTCTCTCTCTCTCTCTCTCTCTCTCTCTCTCTCTCTCTCTGCTTCTGTCTCACCCTAAACTCTCAGATACATCATATATATTTATGTGATATGATGTTGATGACCATTCTAATATGAATGTTGCTTTTCCAGGTCTGGTTTCAGAACCGAAGAGTGAGACACCTCCTTAAATCCAGGAAGGACCCAATATTATAAACCTCAAGCACAGAGGTCAGAACCAATATTTTGCATGGTGGACATCTTCAGGATGTTACAGAACTTGCCACAGACACTGGTATCCCTACTCAAGAAATAGATGAAGCAAGTCCCATATATATGTGGTAGCCAAACAACCAAAACACTTTTGAGAATTCTAAATCCCTCTTCATTCTTTGACATAAACAAAATAACATTCAAGACACCATCTTTTAAGCAGTGCCACTGAAGAAGGACATAATCAGCACTTCTGTACTGTAACATATTAAATAATAATATAGTGCACTTGAATAGCACCTATCAATAATGCCTTTTTCATACCTGCACAATCAATTGGGATTATTTATTTATTCAGATTTTATTTGTCCCCATTTATAATTATAATGCACATTTCTGAACGTGTTTATATTTTGTAATGTTTTTTATAATGCAGTGCTGTGATTTTTTTTTTTATTAAACTTTTTGAATTGTTTTAACTGGAGTGGCTTATTTCACATAGCATCTCTTCTAAACAGAAGCACATCGCAGACATTTTAAATAAAAATACTTTAGTGAAAGAATGCCAATTAATTTCCTTATTGAGCCCTCTTTGCTCTGAATAGCACAATCGGGGGGCAGACATGTTGTTTAGAATCTTCTGTCAACTATGTCAGAATTCTTTCTTCATCTGACGCAAGATTCTAAATAATATGTCTGCCCCGGTGGAGTTATACAGGGCAAAGAGGACTCAATAAGGTACTTTATTTTTATTCTTTCTACCAGTCTAATTGAGAAATGTACTCTTCATGAACATATAAATGCCACGGAATAATTTACATCAGTTGAGGACTTGAAGTGGATCTGAACTCAGCTCCATGCAAGAGTAGTTGAACACTCATTTAGTAATTGTATAGTCATTTTGTATTTTTTAGTGCAGTGATGTCTAACTTTGGTAATACAGCAATTTGGGAATTACATATCCCTTGATGTCTAGTCAGCATTTCACATATTTGACTACTCCCTACGGCTAACTGCACATCATGGGACATGTAGATTCTCAATTGTCTGCAATGCCAAATTTAGCTTTCACTGTTATAGAGCAAAGTTTTTTTTTTCATACACGATATACTATTTATGTTTCAATACTATCCATAAACCCTAGCCACAAATCAACTGATCAGTCCTTATTCCTTTTCCTCTCCATAAGTTGCTCAGTTTAAGTTTATTATCATTTTAAGTTCACTTTATCACTTCCCTCTATAGGAATGGCTTCCGCTCACCAAGTAAAAACTTTAGTGTTTAACCCCTTCCCACTTGTAGCATGTTCTATGCCTTCTTTTTGGTGCCTAAAGGCTTGTAGAACAGCACAGAACATTTGCATTTAACAGTTCATCGCGGTCCCCCGAGATCCCATAATTTGGATGTATATTATTAGCTTGGATAAATTATCTACCTGCAGAAAGAGACAAGGCAAATACCTATATAATATCAATACATATATGTTCTTGTAATAT
The DNA here is from genome assembly GCA_036172795.1 of Pelodytes ibericus. NCBI lineage: Eukaryota > Metazoa > Chordata > Amphibia > Anura > Pelodytidae > Pelodytes > Pelodytes ibericus. The sequence goes on along the minus strand of CM069858.1, from coordinate 217,858,416 downwards.
AGCTATCCATCCAAATAATTAATAACTTATCTCCATGAGATTTATTTAATCCTCTCATTATTAGCATGTCCAGCTAGAGAGCGCGTATGTCATTATTATTATTATCATCAGAAAAGCATAAATAACACATAATTGTATTGTATGCGCTTGACTCTAAGCAGAGAGCGCTTATATCTTCAGAATTAACTGTGATATTGCATGGCCCTAAATGGCCAGATTGATAGGGGGTCTTGTACCAGGTCCTATTAAGTACAAACTGCCATCTTGTGGTTTAAAGTGTAACTACATGGCAAACTGTCTAATATGTATCCATGAGATGGTCAGCCTTTTGTTTTCATATTATTGTATCTTTTATAGAAAACATACATCTGAATTATGATTTCACCTTATATATATTAATAATGTGTTTTGCTTATCTCATGATGTATTATTATTCTTACTCAAAGTGGATATCCTTATTTTTATACAAATATTGTCATTGTTATTTACTTTGCAAAAATGTCCTCAATCTCTTAGTACATCACAAATAATTTATCTGTTAAAAGAACCTTTTTATTCTTTTACTATTGTCGTGCCCATACCTCCTGTTTTTATATAATTTTGCAATTCATATGTATAACGAGTAGTTATCATTTTTTTGTTATAATCATAATTAATATTTCTGACACACAATACAATGATCCTTCTTTGCTGAGGTAGAAAGGTATAAAATGATTGGAAATACTTCTACATATGATCAAAGGAACCACAAGTCCACTACTTTAAGGACATGAAAGAGATTTCACAATCATTACCAAAACACACAATAAACACTGACACAGTTCTCAAGGGAAATAAAGGGCATAGGTACAGAAGGCAACAGTATTTCCCCAGAACCTACGACCACATGGACACAAAGAGAGATACAGAACTGGACCTAGTCGTAACTACTGCTCTCTCTTTAGAATAATACTATCCAAAGGGTCCAAAAACCGTAATGTTCGGTACGAACCCGAACAGTGCGGTTCGGGTTCGCTCAACACTAATTATTACACTAAGTTTTTTTAATATTGGTTGAAGCAAGTTGTACAGTCATATTAATCATTTTTCCTTCTGCCTTGTCATACTTTCAAGGATTTTCCTTATTCCTACTTATAATTAGGCTAATGGAAAATAATTATGTGGACATTTTTTAAACTGATACTATATAAGTGGGTTCCACACTCCCTGGCCACTGCTTTGTGGTTTAATAAAGTATCTGTCTTCTTTATCTGCATAAACATTAGAGAACAAAGGGGTTGAAGGGAACCCCAAAATTACCATAAACCCTTTGATCTCCTTTGATCTCAGCTAGACACCTCTCCCCACATGAGACCCCTTTGTGACCCAAACAAATAATGTGCCCTCTGATATGAAAATTAGTCTTTTTGAGGGATTTGTTAATTAGCAGTGAAGTGGTTTCTCCCTTTTCAAATATATACACACATCATATAGGCACATCACTTGGTCCTCAGCATTAAGGATGATGTAATTCTGCCATGAACATTCTTAAGGCTTTTGAAAAAAGTGGTATAAGTGATATTTGTATTTGCCTCAGATATCATTGTAGCAGCATGACACTTGCAAAGGGACAAACACATTTTGTACTGTACATTATAGGAAATATGAATTCTCTTATTATATATAATATAAATAATATAATAATATTATAAATATTATATATAATTATATTGTAGACTACATGTGGCTTACAATCATGGCAAATACGGTTCACAACATCTTAAGCACTACAAAGTTTTTGTATAGATTTCCTCTATGTAAAGATTCTCCTCTATGTCGACGATGTACTGTTGACACTGACCTCTCCTACAAGATCAATCCCCGCAGATCTTATAGCTGAATACGGTTGCTAATAGCTGCTAATTTGCCCAATAATATGCCACTATTATTTGCCATTTAATATTCCCCAGCCAATTTGCCCAATATTAAGCCAGTGTTATTTGCCATTAATAAGCCCCAGCCAATGTGCTCAAATCCCCCCATCTCCCCAGCACTTACCTTTTACCCTGGTGGTTAGCGGCAGGCAGCATGATCTCCTCCATGCTGCCTGTTCGGCTCCCAGGCAGTTGTGTCGACAGGTCACGTGACCCTCGGCACTTCTGTGTCACACTGCACGGGAAGTCGAACAGGCAGCACGGAGGTTTCTCTGTGCTGTTTGTTCGGCTCCCCGTGCAGCCTGCTGGCAGGCAGAGTGATGGTGATGGGGGATCTTCCGATCCCTTCTCACCTCCGTCTCTGCCTGCAAGTGCGTTTTTTTTTTTTTAAAGGGCTGGATTTAAAAAAAAAAAATTCAGTGCTGGGGGGCCCAAAATTTGCCGCCCTAGGGATGCCTCGCGGTAAATACAGCACTGGTTCCAGCACGCTTGTGTAATTTCTCAGACATTTCCTCTAACTTATGTTGGCAATGTAACTATCTTAAAGGGGATATATTTCACATCTGCGTGGGTATGTCCAAGCGGCAGGCAAAGAAGCTGTACGATTTACCAGCGAATATTAATAAAATTGTTATTATAGCAATATCCGTAAGGTGTAGCAGGAGCAATGTCCGTGATATCAGTTCGTCTATTCCGGCAGAGCGACAAGAGCGGATAAAAAAGTGGAAGTGTTCTTTGCCTGCCGCTTGGACATACCCACTCTCTCAAACCTTTGGTCCAGGTGATATACATCGGGCAACTCTGGATCTCTATGCGATATTTGTGAGTTAAAGAGATTTATACTCACAACGTTTTTAAGAAAGCCTCTTTGTTTCCCTGCTTTCATTATAATTATATTTTTTACTGTGCTTCACTACGAGATTATTTCTCTCTTTTTCATGTGCATGTCAACATTATGAGTAATTACACACACAAGCACATTGACTCCACACACTATGCAAAGCTGAAGTCCTCCATTACTTTGGGATATTTCTTCTCATGCTTAAACATAGAGCAGTGTTTCTGCTCTTGAACTTGTGAGTACAACTCCCACTATCCTCACCAATTCGATTATTGTCCATATACAGAGTGCACTATTTTTTCCCCCTTTGTTTTTTCTTGTATGTACTGAATTGAAACTGGGAGAGACCTTCAATCAATTAAACAGAGCTTGTTAGAAGCTATAAGTATATATATATTTTTTTTTTTTTGAGTTTTACCCTTCACTATAAAACACATTTTTCACTGTCCATCACAATATATTTCCCATAGATTTCACTTATATATTTTTTCTTTGCGCTCCTCTCATTATCCCTTTCTTGTATTCTGTATTATTATGTAATGTCATTTTGTCAAAAAATACAATTTATGATCTAATTCTAGTAACGCAGCAAATTAGTAAACTATTCAAGGCAAAAAGTACAAATCCAGTGAAGTAATAAATGTTGAAATAAAGAAGGCAAGGCAGTAAAAATAATGTATTTTTTAATAAAAAACATTTAATTGCGATACTAAAAATATATTTATATGTATTTAGTTTTAAAAACACATAAGAATTAAGTGCAAATCAATAAATTATAAAACGTTTCAATGGAATATGGAGGCATCATGATAAGTACTCTTGATAGGTAAGTGCTGGATAAGGATTAGACATCATATTATAAGTCCTATAGATGGCCGTGCGGATGCTCTTCTTCACTGATGGGATGTCTTGTAGGCTCTGTTGGGTGCTTGAATGACAGAGCTTCTCAAAGGCATTGTCCATAGGTTTTATAAAACGAAATGACAATTTCAGAACTTTTGGAGAAGGTCATGATTTGGTCAGTGCTTGAGTTTTATGGATTTAGGTTATTCCTGGGTTTGGGGAGATGTCTCGCTCTTCGGTTTTGAAACCAGACCTGTAAAAAAATGAAATAGGTTTTTAGAATGGTCATCGTCGTGATGTCACACATGTACATTCTATAATCAGAGCTAACGGTGAGGTAGAAATATGGATGGAGGAAGTAAGCAAGTAAGAAAGAAAGAAACAAATAGAGAAAGAAGGAAAAAAGAAAGAAAGAAAAAAACAGTGACATTTAAAAAAAAATCAACTGCATTGGAGAATGTTAAGATTTAAAACCTAATTATAAAAAATCATTTGTTGTATATATTTCATAATACACATGCTGCTAATATTATTACCTTCTAGTTTATATTGAATCTCTTGTTTAGTAGAACAGAAAAAAAAACATATTTTATAGAGCATGAAATCTGTAAAAATTATTACCTGGATCCTTGGTTCTGGTTTTCCTATTATCTGTGAGATGTAGCATCTTGTCGCAAAGTCTGGATAAGGATCCAGAGCGAAATGGTTCATAAGAAAGCAGGTTTGTTCCTTGGTGAAATCCGTCCTTTTTCTAGATTTATTGATTGAGGCACTTGGGGTGGGCTCTGCAGTCTCCACTCTGGGTCTCTTACACGAGGCAAACTCCTCTTCAATAAAGGGTCCTAAAACAAAAAGAAAAATATATAAATACAGGATTTTGTTTTAATAACATGCACATAAATACAACAAATATATTCCTAAGTGTAATTTGGATTTCAGATATGTTCATATGTCTTAAGTGATTCACAAAAAAGGCAAGAATACTAACTAAACAGTTGTGCATGAGCTCAACATAGTAATGAAAAAAAACCTGGAACTTTGCTAAACAGAATATAAATAGTACGCTTAAATATTAGAATAATACTAATATTAATAGTAAAATGAATCATAAGAACAAAATATTTAACCAGGAAACGTGAGACATTTTGTTTTGTTTTCAAGTACGTCCTTTGAATGTCTAACATACAGGAGATATTACCATATGGTCATGATTATGTGTAGATTATAATGATAAAAAAAAAACAGTAGATTGTAGTTTACATACTGCAATTAAGTTCTGAAAATAAACTTACTTTTGATGCCCATGGAATGTTGAGTATTGATGTCTTGAGTTGTAATAACATTTGTCTCTCCCCTTGGAGCAGGAGCCGTCAAGTATTTTCCTGTAGAAACCTCTTGTGGGATTCCTAACAGTGAATAAAGATCCAGCAGTGTTTCTTCTAGGTCATTTGGACCCTGGATAGGACCTTCATTTCCCCAAGTGGGGTAAAGACCTGTAGACGACCCTTGGATGGTGATGGGAAAGTCTTTGTCTTGGATCCCTGTTGGAAGGTAGAACTCTGGATAGTCTTCTTCTAAGGAGAGGGCAGTAGATAGGACTTGGTCCAGCTCTGTATCTCTCTCCATGTCTGTATCCTCTGAGACTCTGGGTGAAATAGTGTGTCCCACTATAACCTTGCCTCTTATATACCCTGAGAACAGTGTCAGTGGTCATTGGGTGTTTTGGTAATGATTGAGAAATCCCTTTGATGTCCTTTATAAAGAGGAGGTGACCCCTGATTCCTTTGAACCTAAGCTGAAGCATTACCACTCCTTTCACACCTTTCCACCTTGGCAATGAAGGGTCAATGTAGTGTGACTCTTATAGATTCAATATTGAAATCACAACATTTTGATGTGTCTTATAAAAGAAGTAGATAGGAATTTTCTTTGATCTCTTTGGATATCTATAAGAATGTGCATGTACTTAGTTCAATTTTGGAGCTTTAAACTTAACTGTACATAAGATACATATTTTGTTTTCCCAGTTTGACTTAGTATGTAAATCTGTATATATATATTAAGGCAAGGGTCAGGACATTTTTATTTTAAAATTAAAACTTTTTAGATTTTTTGTAAAAATAAAAATAAAAAATGCATTATTTATTTTATTGGTTTTCTAAAACTGATTAAAAAAAACTAATTATTTCATCATAATAAACATTTATTATAAAAATAATTTTCCCATAGTTGTTTCCTGTAACAATGTGCAATAGAGAGACACAGGGAGTCCACAAAGGCAGCAGTTCCAGAGCCATAAGAAGTAATAAAAGTATACTATAATATAACAGCATAACTGGTGAAATAGTCTGTTTTCATATAAATAATTTTTATTGTACTTCTTTTTTTAGTCCAGTAACCCTTTTTATATAGGGGGGGATTAAAATATATATATATTTTTTTACTGTTGATATACTGCACTATATTTGTCCTGTTTCTCTGCTATCCTCTTTTCAAGAAATCTCCATCTTATTCAGAGTTTTGAAGCCAAAAGTCCTCTGCATATTAATAATGGGAATTGAGATCCCAATCGGCGGTCTATACTGGTTGTCTTACATTTTTACATTTTCTTTGCTTCTCTCTCTTTTCTGTTCATGTATTTTTGTATAGAGTCCTCATATTAATGCATTCTAGATATATTTTTGAAATTGTTTCCTTTTGTGTAACACTTTATATCTTATTATGTTTGTGTATTTTTGGGGATATTACACCATTGTTTTGGCTGCACCATTCTTCTCAATGTCCTATAGCCCCCCCGCCGCTTACCCATATTATTGAAACTTCCATATTAGAATCCTGTGGATTGATGAGTCCAGCTGAGAACGAAGGAGAGTAAAGTGTCTAGCTTAATATGGGGTTCCATTTAATCCAAATGCATTTTCTATTTTAATGTTTAAACAATTAACCACACCCATATATTATAAAAAATTCAGTTAATGAAATTGACATAAATTGATAATAAGCATTAGCAGAATTACAGGTTGCAGGATGGAAAATGCTCAAGAGGATTCCTCACTAGTGGTTGGAGAATAAAACATGATCCAGCTCTCTCAGTGTCTAACCGTTGGTCTACTTATCTGCCTGACATGTACCATTGTCCCATGATGCTCAACCAGAATGCACTAGGATAAGCCTAATGGGAAATGTAGCCCATGACAACAGATTAAATTATAACTACTGTGGATTACATTTCCCAATATGGCTGATTTAGCATTATCCTGACACATGGTCCACAAAATCTTTGGCTCCCCAAATGTTTGGGAATATATTGCGCTTGTTGTTCAAGGTACATCATAGAAACAGCATAGTAATGGAAAGTTTTGTACTCTAGCTGTTGTGGACTACATTTGAAATAATGCTCAACCATCCATGTGTAGAACATCGTGCTAAATGTACAGCTGGAGTGCTTTATAACCTCTGGCACTAAAGTCGTTGTGCACTACAATTCTCATTATGAGACCTTTTCATTTCCTTTAGCATGTTCACTCGTTTGTGGGGGCCAAACATCTGTGTCCATACATTTCATAAAATAATAATTGTCAGATTGTTAGATCTGTATATCTTCAGATATTGTGATTATTTTGTACATCTAGATATAACATGTTTCTGGAAATTGTAGGACACTATAAACTAGTTGTATTTAATGTTTGAAGTCACTACCTTTCTGTAAGGTCATATTTTTTGCATAGTATACAGTTTCATTTATACTTCCTTTCCCTTCTTCCAGTTATATTGTATGTTATGTTGTCCAAGTTCAGGGAAATACATCTGAATTATAAAACGCAGTCAAAAATAGACTGGCAGTCATGCTCTTAGTCACTGTGTCATACAATTTCTCATGAACCATTCTCCTTACCCACCGGCTGTTCTCTTAATTTGTTCCCTTCCTCACACTTATAATTGTGCTAATTCAGAATTATTAAAAGCAGCTGCAAATTAAAAAAATTATTTTGACCTCCTTTTGGTCTCAACTGCACCCCTCATCTGCAGGATACCCCCTTTCTGCCAAAAAACATTTGCCATCTAAAGCAAAAAAAAAAAAAATTGATGAAAGTTTTGCTAAATAGCGGTGAATTGGTTTCTCCATTTCATAAAAGTACTGGGAGGATAGAGCAATGGTTTGAATGAAACCAACTCTGACCCTCAGTTAGCAAAGATAATGTATACTTGGTATGTTTTGTTTTGGTATGTTTTGTTTAAATGTATGGTGTTATTCTGTCCCTGAAAATTTTCAAAGTTTTTGTAAAACATATGTAAAGCACATTCTGATGCAAAAAGTAGTATAACTGATATCCGTATTTGCCTGAGATTTCAGTGGAGTTCTGTCACTCTACACTATATGTAGTGTACACAGGAGAACATGTCTATACAATACAGTATATTGAGGACTACATGTGGCTTTGCATCATGCCAAATATAGTTCACAACATCTTAGCCATTCCAATTTATTTGATAAAGATTTCCCATGGAATTCTTAGCATTATGTGATTTGTAGTCATGGGAAACATCTTTGGGAACCATTAGCTCTCAAGCTGTTGTGGACAAAATACCACATGATGCTCAGCCAGCCATATGCTGAACATTATTGGAAATGTGCTTCAAACATGCTTTTTTGAATAAACAAATGATTATAATTTACAGATGTAATTTAGGCTTCTTTCCTAGTCTATATATATAATTAAAATCTATAATATAATTAAAATCAGATTGTTCCCAAAGATATTTCATATATATATATATATATATATATATATATATATATATATATATATATATATATGTTTTAATTCAGTTGGTTTAATTCAATGCATTTCTCCATCCTCTGTGTATATATTTGAAAAGGAGAAACCACTTCACTGCTAATTAACACTTCTCTCATAAAGTCTAATTTTCATATCAGAGGGCACATGGTTTGTTTGGGTCACAAAGGGGTCTACTGGAGGTCGAGGTGTCCAACTGAGATCAAAGGAGATCAAAGGGTTTATGGTAATTTTGGGGTTCCTTTTAACCCCTTTGTTCTCTAATGTTTATGCAGATAAAGAAGACAGATACTTTATTTAACCACAAAACTGTGACCAAGGAGTGTGGAACCCGCTTATAGGATATATCAGTTTTGTGGTTTAATAAAGTATCTGTCTTCTTTCTATGCATAAACATTAGAGAACAAAGGGGTTAAAGGGAACCCCAAATTAACATAAACCCTTTGATCTCCTTTGATCTCAGCTGGATACCTCTACCCACAGGAGACCCCTTTGTGACCCAAACAAACCATGTGCCCTCTGATATGAAAATTAGACTTTATGAGAGATGTGTTAATTAGCAGTGAAGTGGTTTCCCCTTTTCAAATATATACACAGAGGATGGAGAAATGCATTGAATTAAAACAACTTTGAACCTGAGTTAGCAAAATTATTTACATTTTATTTGTTTTGTATTAATTAATATTAAGTCCTGTAAGTTGCAGGGTGGGGTCTCGATAGATCAGACTTGTTTGTCCAGCACAGGCCACAGATTGAATTGATGTCTGGGAAATTTTGAGACCAAGCAACAGCTTGATCTCTCTGTTCTTCCAACCATTCCTTAACCATTTTTGCTTTGTGGAAGGGCACATTATCCAGCTGAAAGAGTCCAATGCCATCAGGGAAAACCGTTTCCATGAAATGGTTAACATGGTCTGCAACAATGCTTACATAGGTTGTACATGTCAAAGTAACATCCACATGAATGGCAAGGTTTCGAAACATAACATTGCCCAAAGCATTACACCGTCTCTGCCTGCTTGCCATCTTTCAGTGGTCATAATGTTATGACTTATCAGTGTATATCTTTATATGGGAAGAAGAAGTGACCTCAAAGAAAGGAAGTAGAGGGAGATAAGATAAATATATTTACACAGTTTGACTTAGTATGTAGATCTGTAAGTGTCATGATAAAGGATACTTCTATTTAGAAATTAACAAGATTTTTCGAATTTTAAGTAACAAATTAGTTTTCATAACTAATCAAAAAACAAAAAAAATGATTGAATCTATGATAATTTCATTTATTATGCAAATTAACCTGTTGTTTCCTGTAATATTGTGCAATAGAGAGACACAGGGAGTTCCTACCGGCAGCACTTCCAGAGCCATACAAAGTGATATACTTAATATACTATAATATAACATCATAACTGGTGAAATAGTCTATCTGTTTTCATATAGACATCCGCATTTCCTGAGCAGAGAGTGAGTTGGAAGGTTACACTACAGAGAGGTCAAATAGAATATTCAGAATTACTATTTTTGGTATGCTTGGGATTATTACGACGTTTGGGAACAATACTACTACCAGTAATAACATTTACATTAATAACTGATTCAAAAGCATTAAACACTATAATATAAAGGTATTAAAGGGCACCCCATGTTAAGCTAAGTACTATACTCTTATTTGAACTCCACTAGATACATCAATCCTCAGGAGAAAACCTCTTGGTGACCCAAACAGTGTGGGTACTAATTTGGATGAGTAGTCTTTATTGAGATTTGATGATTTAGTGCAAAGTTTTATACTTCACACCACATATTCAGGTATAAAGTACACATAATACTACATTTTATACAATCTTAATATCTATACATATTTACATATTAAGCCAAACTGAGATTACAAAATATTTATCTTATGTCCAGTAAATAGCAACGCTCCAAAATGGCACTAAGTACATGAACAGATACATACACATTCTTATATATATAGAGATAGAGGTCAATGGAAATTCCTATATACTTCTTTTCTAAGACACATCAAACTGCATTGATCCTTCATTGCCAAGGTGGAAAGGTGTGAAAGGAGTGGTAATGCTTCTCCTTAGGATCAAAGGAATCAAGTGTCACCTCCTCTTTATAAAGGACATCAAAGGGATTTCTCAGTCATTACCAAAACACCCAATGACCACTGACACTGCTCTCAGGGTATATAAGAGGCAAGGTTACAGTGGGACACACTTTTTCACCCAGAGTCTCAGAGGATACAGACATGGAGAGAGATACAGAGCTGGACCAAGTCCTATCTACTGCCCTCTCTTTAGAAGAAGACTATCCAGAGTTCTACCTTCCAACAGGGATCCAAGACAAAGACTTTCCCATCACCATCCAAGGGTCATCTACAGGTCTTTACCCAACTTGGGGAAATAAGGGTCCTGTACAGGGTCCAAATGACCTAGAAGAAACACTGCTGAATCTTTATTCACTGTTAGGAATCCAACAAGAGGTTTCTACAGGCAAATACTTGGAGGCTCCTGCTCCAAGGGGAGAGTCAAATGTAACTACAACTAGAGACATCAATACTCAACACTCCATGGGCATCAAAAGTAAGTTTATATTCAAAACTTAACTGCAGTATATAAATGAAAATCTACTGTTTTTATAAATGTATTTAAATAATAAAGCTATAGTTTATACATTATCATGATCATATGATAATATCTCCTGTATGTTAAAAAGTAGTAATTTCCCCCAAAAAGTAGTTGAAAACAAGAAAATATATCTTCCTGGTTAAATATTGTGCTATTATGAATATTATTAATATTAATATCATTATTACTATTATAACATTGAGTTTTATTCAAACAGGGGGATATTTAAGCATATTATTTGCATTCCATTAAGCAATGCTTTTTGTTTTTTGGCTTACTTATATGTTGATAAATTTTACGAACATGGGATTTTTAAAATAGTCAGCTATGTGGAGCTCATCCAAAACTGTTAAATTAGTATCCTTGCCTTTTCGTGAATCCCATAGATGTATGAACATATCTGAAATCCAAATTATACTTTGTGATATATTTGTTATACTTTTGTACAAAAATCCTGTATCTATATCTTTTTTGATTTTGTTTTCCTTGTAGGACCCTTTATTCAAGAGGAGTTTGCTTCGTGTAAGAGACCCAGAGTGGAGACTGCTGATCCCATCCCAAGGGCCTCAATCAAGAAATCTAGAAAAAGGACTGATTTCACCAAGGAACAAACCTGCTTTCTCATGAACCATTTCACTCTGGATCCTTATCCAGACTTTGCGACAAGATACCACATCTCACAGATTATAGGAAAATCAGAACCAAGGATCCAGGTAATAATGTAATCAGATTTTCATGCTACATACAATTTATGGTATTTTTTATTTGTTACTAAACAAAGATTAAATATTATTATGAGAAAAACTTCAATGTAGGAATATTAGCAGCATATGTATTATCAAATATATGCAACTAATCATTTTTAAATAAAAGTTTTAATACTTCACGTGTTGGTTAACATGTTTAACATTCCTCATAAAGTTGATTTTTTAAACTTCCCTGTTTTTTTATGTCTTCCTTCCTTCCTTCATTTCTCCTCTTCTTTCTTGCTACTTCATTTCTCTTTTTTCTTTCTCTCTTACTTACTTTCTCTGTCTATATTTCTATCTCACCGTCAGGTCTGATTATAGGATGTACATATGTGACATCACGATGATGACCATTCTAAAACCTATGTAATTTTGTTACAGGTCTGGTTTCAGAACCGAAGAGCGAGACATCTCCCCAAACCCAGAAATAACCTAAATCCATCAAACTCAAGCACTGGCTCAATCATGACGTGGGTCAATAGGGTACCAAAAATCTGAAATCATTTTTTATCAAATCTGTGGAGAATCCCTTGGAGTAGCACTATCATTCATAATGATATCGAGCATGCAACAGAGCCTACAAGACATCACATCACTGAAAAAGAACATCAGCATGGTCATATGTAGGACTTATAATATGATGTCTTCTCCATATTCAGCACTTACCCATCATACTTTGTTAAGCCATTGCAACGTTTTAATTGATTTGCTTTTTATTAATTGTTCATACCAATACAATTTAAGACTCTCTTGGTGCAATAATAAGCAAGGTGAAATAAGAGAAACATTTTTAGCGTGCACTACAGCCCCATAATAGGATGGTGAAGAGCAGGGGCGGGGAGACCACGGCCATTCCCCCTCCTACGCCTCGGAGTCCAATTTCCCTTCTAGCATAAATTTGATGTGCTCATCGTGATACAATTGATAAAGAAATTATCAAAGTTTATGAGAGTCTGATTTGATACTTCGTGGATATTTATCTAGTTAATAAACAAAAATTTCCCTTTTTCCCTCCTTCCCTCCCACCCCTAAACCCAATTCAATCACACGACCCACTCATACCACAGTCTCATTGGACGACGAAGCCGAGGGGGGGGGGGGGTGGGGGTAAGGGGGTAAGGGATGCCCTCCTGTTAGCCGGGGAAACTAGTTTTGATCACCCATCTTCTGCTGCTACATTTGTGAAATTCATTATTTTGCTATCAAGAAATGTCTGCCAGGGTTTCCATATTTCTCCATGCTGACTGACTTTATTTTGATCGTGACAAAGTCCGAGTTCCATGGTTTCTTGATATTGTATTTGATTAGATATAGTCAACCAATTTGGAGCTACGGTTTGTCTCCCTGCTCTGGCCAGACACTTCTTGATAGCCATAATAATGTGTACAAGAAGTTTTTTCTGGATATTATTTAAAACAGTTATTTCCATATGAAAAAGAAAGGTTTGAGGGGTGATGTCTGATGGAAATTTAAATATGAATTTCAGTACGTAATTCAAAGTGTCCTTAATTTGTGTAAGCGCAGAGCATTCCCACCAAATATGATAGGAATCCCCTCTTTGCTCGAGACAGCGCCAACATTGGTCAGAGTATGCAGGAGATATCCTATTTAGCCTAGAGGGAACCAGGTAACCCTGATAAGTTAATTTAAGTTGAGTATCTAATAGGGACATCGAGTGTATATTCTTCTTCACCAGGTTCAAGCCCTGGACCCAGTCCTTCTTAGAATAGGAGCAAGATAATAATGCTTCCCAATTGGTAAGTGCGGAGGGCTTAAATTGGAGGTTAGTCTGATTAATAGCCTTTAATATTCTTGAGATCTGCTTCTTTTTATGGACACTCAGCAGCAGTAACACCACTGGGTGATCCTGAGGAAGCTTCTTAATATTTGAAATATAAGAATTTACCCTTAGATAAGAAAAAAGTTGGTTTATTGGAAGGGTGAACCTGGCTTGAAGGTCATTAAATGGCCGAATTTGGTTATGGGAGAATAAGTCCGCCAGTTCTGCAATGCCGGTCAGGGTCCACTGGGAAACAGCAAAGTCCTCAATTTCTGTGGAGAGGAAACTAAAGGGTAGGGTTAGTGGTATAGCATCAATAATATTCATTTTCTTTTTAAATTTCTTGATTGTGGTCAAACAATCTTGGACTATTGGATTTAATGGAAGATATTTATGTAAAGTTTTTTTTGTATTCCAGAAAATGGTGATTGAATCCAGGGGGGAGATATATCCCCTCTCCATCGTATACCAGTCAAGTGAATAATTTCTTTGATTATTCCATTCCAGGGAATGCATCACCATACAGGCTTCATGTAATTTGAATACATCGGGAAATGCTATACCTCCTTCCTGCGGAGTTTGTTTAAGTATTTTCTGGGATATTCTAGGTCTGGAACCTCTCCAAATGAATTGGACAAATAGTCTATGGAATTGGGTGAGGATGTCTGAGTGGACCCTGAGCGGCATCGTCCTAAAAAGATATAACAGGCCTGGGATAGTATATGCATTTATAACTTCAACCCTGCCAAGCCAGGACACCTCCAGGCCACTCCATGCCGAGAGTTTATTCCTAATTTGTTTCAACATATCTTTGTACATTACTTGGTTGGATGTCTGTATGTCAAACCCTATCTTTACTCCTATACAATCCAGTGTTTTTTGTTTCCAATCAAAGGGATATAGTTCTTGGAGTTTAATTTTATCATTTAATAGTATATTAGTTGTTATTATATGTGTTTTTTTGAGGTTTACTTTATAATTAGAAAAGTTTGAATATTCTTTTATTGTTTTAAGTAATTCGGGAATTGACCGGTCCAGCTTTGATAAGGACAGCACCACATCATCTGCATAAAGTGTTAGTTTATAATCTTTGTTGTTTTTCCTGATCCCATATATTTCTGGATTGTTTCTGATCATGATTGCCAAAGGTTCGAGAGAAAGTATGTAAAGCAATGGTGCCAACGGACACCCCTGTCTGGTGCCATTCGTGATGGAAAATTGCTCAGATTGAAAAGATGGCCCTTTTACTATGGCACTTGGGGCGGTATAGAGCGACATAACGTTTGTCAGAAAGGAGCCCGTGACACCAAAGCTAACCAAAACCTCCCTGAGGAATTGCCAGTTAACCCTATCGAATGCCTTTTCGGCATCGATAGATAATAAAGCGGCCGGAGTCTGTTCTAGGTTTATTTTATGAATCAAGTTCAAGAGCTTACGGATGTTGTCAGAGGGACTTCTATCCCGTACAAAGCCAGACTGATCTCCATGGATCAATTGTGGTATAACAATCTTAAGTCTCTCCGACAGTATCTTTGAGAAAATCTTTATATCGAGATTTATCAGTGATATAGGCCTGTAGCTGGTTGTATACGCTGGATCTTTCCCAGGTTTTGGGATTGGGGTTATTGTGGCTAATAGCATTTCCTTTGGTATTTGGTCTCCTATTGCAAACCCTTGAAAACATTTTAGGAGTATTGGGGAAATGATCTTATCAAGGTTTGTGAAAAACGGGGCCGAAAACCCGTCTGGACCGGGGGCCTTTCCAGATTTTAAGTTTCCTATTGTTAGTTCTACTTCTTTTAGGGTAATAGGCCTGTTTAAGAGGTCTAGTTTTCCTTTGGGAAGTTGTGGAATATTTAAGTTTAACATAAATTCTTTAAGTCCTTCAGAGTTCTTTTTATTTTCTGGGAGATTGTATAATGAGGCATAGTACTCTTTGAAAGCATGTGCTATTTCTTTTGGTGCCAAGAACGTCTGGTTACCTGCAATGATTTTTTGTATTATTTTTTGTTTTTGGTTATGCTTTAACTTATTGGATAATAATTTCCCAGTTTTATTTGCTCCGTAATACCATTTTTGTTTAAGGCGAGTGATTGATCTATTTATTTTATCTATGGTCTTAGTTTTTATTTGTTCCTTTATTGATATTATCTCAGCCGTTATGTTGTAATCCGGTTTCTTTTTATTTATTGACTCCAACTTCGCCAGTGCTATGTGCAACTCTGAGAGGGGTTTACCTAGTGTCTTCTTATAAATTGAACCCTCTTTTATCAATACCCCCCTCATGAATGACTTAAAGGCACACCACAATGTACTGTTTGGGACTTGACCGTTATCGTTTATTTCAATTAATTTCTTTGCCTCCTCTTCTAGGCTTTCTTTAATATGGGGCTTATTCATAAGATTTTCATTTAGTCTCCAGTTAGATCTTGATTTGTAATTTGAGTTATTTTTTAATTCAATAAATACGGGGGCGTGGTCGGACCATGTAATTGGGCCTATTTTTATTTTACCTATAGAGTTCAGACCCGTACCGTTTGTTAGGAAGTAGTCGATTCTGGTGTAAGTTTGGTGAACTTGTGAGAAAAATGTGTAATCCCTTTCTTTTGGGTGTAAGGTGCGCCATATGTCATACATTGCATTGTGCTGAAGAAGTCTTTGTATGTCCGAGATTCTTTTAGGTGAGCTATTACTTGCTGGGGTTCGACCACTTCTATCTAGATTAAGGTCTGAAATACAGTTCAAGTCCCCTCCTATGATTAGAGTACCTGTCAAAGTAGTTTCTATCTCCCCAAGAACCTTCTTTAAGAGTCTAATCGGTGACTGATTCGGGGCATAAATATTAACTAATGTATATGATATGTCGTTTATTTTAGCCATTATAATCATGTACTGTCCGCTTATGTCGGGGACCCAATGTATCAGTTCGAATTTAATATGTGAGCCCACAATGATTGCTGTTCGTCCTCTTTTCTTCCCATCTGGAGAATTAGTTGAGAAAACTATGGGATATTTAGAGTACCTCCATAATTTATCTGCAGATCCTGTCCAGTGTGTTTCTTGGACCATCATTAGGTCAATTTTATTGGTCACTAGAAAATCGTATAGACATCCTCTTTTTTGGGGAGAGTTAAGGCCCCGGACATTTAGGGTGGCTATGAACAGCGACATCTTAATGATGTAGCACTGTTGCCCAAACCCCTCCCCCAATACCCCCCGTCGGCTCCACACGACCCACATACACACACCACACACATACATCCCAAAGACCCATTCGACAAAGACATTTCCTTATCAATAAGTCTAGTCCTGCTACCGCTGCAGGATTGGAGCCCCGAGATGTGAGGATCCCGTCAATTTGCGTTTAACTTACTAAGTTTATAACCTATCTAGTGTTGCCCTAGTAGGGGACTAATAAGAAATAAAGTGCAAGTAACGGAGGAAAGGAAAGGGGGGGGAGGCGGAGAGAGGGGAGGGGGGCGAGAGACAGGAGGGCGGAAGAATGGGAGAGAGAGGGAGGAAGAAAAAAAAAAAAGAAGAGAGAGAAAAAGGGAGAAAAAAAAAAAAAAAAAAACTGCGGTACCGTGTGTAAGTGAAAATTTATGTGTGCGTGTAGTTATGAGTGACCAAGGTGCTAAATGTTAGGAGCAATTCCTGTTATGTGAGTGTTTAAGGTACTTACCTGTGAAGAAAAATTGGGATACGTGACTTGTCCTTGTGTGCTTAAGTGAATAAACGACTGGATGTATTTGTTAATTGTGTATAGGGTATATAATTACTACCGTGCTGTGTGAACTGTGAAGAAGAAAAAAAAAAAAAAAAAAAAATATATAAGTATATTGCATAGTGTCCTAAAATGTTACCCATTGTGTCAAATCAATATATCCCGGGTCATCTCCGGCCATCCCCCTCTCCGCCCCCCAACCCAGAGCCCACATCCCCCCCCCACCCCCCCACCGAATAAGGTATAGACCACTGTCCCAAACTGAGTTTAGTTAAAGTTCAAGTCCCATTGCTTCAAGCTTTCTTTAAGGGTCTCAGGGTCTTTGAAGAAATGTGAAGAGTCCTTATATTTTACAATTAGAGCCGTTGGAAAAGCCCACTTGTAGGTTATTTCATTAGATCTAAGGATCCGCGTCCCTTCAGTGAACTGTAGTCTTGCTTGTCTTGCTGCTCTGGATAAATCCGGAAAGATTTTTATATCTCTAAATGTTCCTTCTCTGCTCATATGTCTTCCTGTCGCTCTCATAAATGCGTTTTTGATGTATGATGAAGAGAACTTAACCATTATGTCTCTTGGTAGTGCGGAGTCAACCCCTCTTGCCTTGTGAAGTCTATGGAATCTGTCAAAGGGGTGGGGGCCAAGGTCTACGTTGGGGGCTAGGTTATGCATTAGATTTATCAGGTATTCTTCAAGTTGGTCTTGCTTCACCTCCTCTGGTATTCCCCGTATTTTAATGTTATCCCTTCTAGATCTGTCTTCCAGGTCGGTTGTTTTGAGCTCTAAGGATTTAATTCGGTTTTCCAGAGCAATGTTCTTAGTTTGTAGAGATAGATTATCTTCTTGTAGTTTGTTTAAAGATGTCGTCTGCACATTGAGTGCCTCTGATAGGTGAGTAACTTCAAGTTTAAGTGCATTCATATTTGAGTCAAGACCCGCTTTGATTTTCTTGTACAGGTTATCTAGCAATGCTTCCATTCCCTTGCTAGAGATTGATTGCAATAACGTGTCCTCTTCAGAGGTGGATACGCTAGGTTCCCCTAGAGACTCTCGTCTCTCTGCTGTTAGAGATTTTCTAGATTTCAGTTGTTCCGGTGCTTTAGGCGAATAAGAGAGATGTAGTTGTTTGGTTTTTTCCAGAAGCTTTTCTTTTTCTTTCTTTGGTGGCATAGTTACGTAGTTTTTTTTATTTTTTATTAATTTGTAGTGATTTATTTATAAGTAAATTGGTTACTCGCAGCTAGGGGTAACAAATGCAATATTTATGGGACACACTTGGAGTACATGTAAAATCTTTGTTTGATGATTTTAACTAGTACGAAAATGCTTGTAGGTGCCTCTCTTAGTTAGAGAGGTATGTTGTTGTAACCAGACCAAATTTTTATCAGTCTTGACAGTTGCAACTTTTTATTATCCCCGCACTTCCTCTTACAAATATAGGTCTTTGTTCAATTTATTCAGCTAAGAGCTTATAAGTATAGGTTCATGTGCAGAGCAGGTGGATAAGAGCTTAATCAGTTGGATGCTTGTAGTTGCAAAAGGTGGTATATATCCACTTAGTAACACTTTTAGATACACAGTGGCCTAGATAATGGTTTCGAGACCCCTTGATGAACTATTGACTGCACAAGTTCGCCTAATTTGATAACATATATTGCTGATCCAGACACTAGGTTTATAGAGGTTTTGGAGCCCTGCGAGTTTTGGGGAGCCAGACAGTATGTTTATAAATCTAGATGGTGCTCATATGAAAGGTGTTCCGAAGGAGGTGTTTGAGTCGGTAACCTTAAATTTAAGGTCAATTTCAAGATATAATCTTGTGCTGCTGGTAACACTGTAAATACTGAGCAATCTGTCGTGTGACCCTATGAGGAAGTTTATAAAGAGTTTACTTAATATATATGAAAAGAGTCTCTTGGGACAGCCGGGATTTGTATGCAGCACGGATTTAACCGTATATAGAGCAGAGCCAGAGCATAGGAATATAGGACCTGAAGGCCTATATATATATCAGAGACCCAGAAATTATAGATTCCAATCGAGCAGATTTCGTATGACAATAGTTATTGGTAGAGTCATTAAAGTGGTAGTGTTAAATTTAGAGCATATCCTAGTTTCAGGTCAGCTGGACAATAAGCCACAGAAAAGCTCCACACGGCCCAGGCAAGATGGCCCAGCCACCCTCTCAGTCGTCGCCCACCAATGAGCGCTCGTAGGTCACCAGGTGCCACAGACCCAACATCACAGGTCTGATGTACAAAAAGTCATAGTAGACCAATAGTCAGAAGATCGCAATATAGTTAGTAATGATTTGTTCAGGCAATTTAGAGTAGGCTTGTATTTTTTCTTTGCCTTTCTTCTTCCCTTTCCCACTTATCTCTCCTTTTCCCTTTATAAAGCTGCAGTTCTGTCCATATATAAATTTCCTGTGAGTTAGTGCGCTCAGTAATACTGTCTTCGAGAGGAGAGGAAAGGAATTATAGTTCTCCGTTTTTCTCTCTCCCTTTTTTCCCCTTTTTCTTTCCTTCTCTGTCTCCTCTCCTTTCTCCCTCTCCTGTTTTTTTAGCGTCTATTTTTCACTCCCTCCCTCCACTCCTCTTACCGTCACCTTTCTTCTTCTTATTTTCGGTTTTTTAAGTGGCCTCTAAACGTTCATAAATAGAATAGAATAGAATTGGCCACAATATGTAATAAAGCAGTGGAATTTAAGCATGCCTTGTGGCGTGGCTATATTGGTCAGACGTGGCCGCAAGCACCATTCATATTAGATTGTAGAGATCTTTACTCACTGCGGTCCTGTAGGTTGTGACAAGGGTTTCTCGAGTAGAGTCAGAGAAGAATAGTTCGGCTTTACGAGGTTAGTCCGAAGGGTCTCGGCAGTGGGAGGAAAGGAGAGAGATCGGAGCAGGTGTACTGGCTGTGGCAGTGATTCAGGTGTAAATTCATTGGTGTACTCCAAGACATGAAGGTCAGTCCTCGTGTGTTGCTAGATCCAAAAGGAAGGGAGTCAGCAAGGAAGGAGCGTCGAGAGCGGCATCCATGGAGCCTAGTGTGCAGCCTGCATGATATTTCGATGGGTCGTGGGTCGTTTTGTCATTGTCCTCGATCCAGTAGCCGGGATGGCGGGTTACCTCACACTTCGGGGCTCAGGAGCGGCGCGCATGCGTGCGTGAGTACGTCACGTCGACATCACGTCATCACGACATCACATCCTCTTTCCTTTACAAATTCCACTTCCAACAGCTCAGTGAAGAAAGGCCGCGATGCAGTTTCAGAAGAGCCTCACATCCGGCGGCTGACAGGAAGTATCGCACGGTTGTGGCACCTTTTTAACCAAGGCTCCACCTGGTGATATATAAAGAGGAAAGTCATATTAAATATCAGATCACATGGTGTAGATCTCGAAAATGTAATCTCCACCCCATCATTCATGATTGGGTGAAAAGTCAAATTATGGGGAATGTAGTTGAGGTAAGGAAATGTTTATAACTTGTTGTGAGGAAACTATTGCAAAACTGAGACATGAAAAACAGGAGAGAAAGGGTGAAGTCCCAGGGAGAGAGAAAGACTCATGTCTAATCACATGTTCTCATTGAGAACAAAGACTCCCTTGCATACAAGCATTTTCCCCCCCCAAGTCTCCCTCTTAACTTTATTTCCTACACATGGATTTCAAGCTAACTTAAACTCACACATTTCAACTCCTGAAGGACATCCTAAGCCTTACATCTGATGTTCTTAAGATCCATCAGGTAATATATAATGTTCTATCTATTCAATCATAGTCTCATTTATTGTGGACAGTAATCCATCTGTCTATATTGTTGACTATATTTAATCCTCAAAGCAGGGATATACCATTAGCTTGGTACTGTTCATTTTCAAACTGCAAAAGGAAACCATATATATATATATATATATATATATATATATATATATATATATATATATATATATATATAAATATTTATATATATATATATATGTATATGTATCTATATATGTTTCTATATATCCTTATATTATCATTATATTTTTTTGTATTCCCATTTATGTGTAGTAATTGCCATATTGCAAGATGATAGGGTCCTGTACCAGGTCCCATTTAATACACACTGCCATCTTGTGTTTAGAAATATAATTGCATGTCCAAATGTGTTTCATGTATTCCTGATGTGGTCAGCCGTTATTCATTTATATTCAATAAATTGTCATTTCCTCACATCTATTTTGAAACTGTTTATTGTTTTTTATATTTACTCTTTTGGTTATCTCACCATATTTTTTTTATTATATTTTCCACAAATAAATTGCACTTATATTGTTACTGTCCTCAATCTCTCAGTACACCACAAATGCTTTATGGGTTAAAAGAAAGAATCTTTCTTTATTTTATTTATGACGGTCTACAGGGAGTGCAGAATTATTAGGCAAGTTGTATTTTTGAGGATTAATTTTATTATTGAACAACAACAATGTTCTCAATGAACCCAAAAAACTCATTAATATCAAAGCTGAATATTTTTGGAAGTAGTTTTTAGTTTGTTTTTAGTTTTAGCTATTTTAGGGGGATATCTGTGTGTGCAGGTGACTATTACTGTGCATAATTATTAGGCAACTTAACAAAAAACAAATATATACCCATTTCAATTATTTATTTTTACCAGTGAAACCAATATAACATCTCAACATTCACAAATATACATTTCTGACATTCAAAAACAAAACAAAAACAAATCAGTGACCAATATAGCCACCTTTCTTTGCAAGGACACTCAAAAGCCTGCCATCCATGGATTCTGTCAGTGTTTTGATCTGTTCACCATCAACATTGTGTGCAGCAGCAACCACAGCCTCCCAGACACTGTTCAGAGAGGTGTACTGTTTTCCCTCCTTGTAAATCTCACATTTGATGATGGACCACAGGTTCTCAATGGGGTTCAGATCAGGTGAACAAGGAGGCCATGTCATTAGATTTTCTTCTTTTATACCCTTTCTTGCCAGCCACGCTGTGGAGTACTTGGACGCGTGTGATGGAGCATTGTCCTGCATAAAATCATGTTTTTCTTGAAGGATGCAGACTTCTTCCTGTACCACTGCTTGAAGAAGGTGTCTTCCAGGAACTGGCAGTAGGACTGGGAGTTGAGCTTGACTCCATCCTCAACCCGAAAAGGCCCCACAAGCTCATCTTTGATGATACCAGCCCAAACCAGTACTCCACCTCCACCTTGCTGGCGTCTGAGTCGGACTAGAGCTCTCTGCCCTTTACCAATCCAGCCACGGGCCCATCCATCTGGCCCATCAAGACTCACTCTCATTTCATCAGTCCATAAAACCTTAGAAAAATCAGTCTTGAGATATTTCTTGGCCCAGTCTTGACGTTTCAGCTTGTGTGTCTTGTTCAGTGGT
Source organism: Pelodytes ibericus (assembly GCA_036172795.1). Classification (NCBI taxonomy): domain Eukaryota; kingdom Metazoa; phylum Chordata; class Amphibia; order Anura; family Pelodytidae; genus Pelodytes; species Pelodytes ibericus. The sequence continues at coordinate 217,835,722 of CM069858.1, read as the reverse complement.
GGTCGTCTTTCAGCCTTTCTTACCTTGGCCATGTCTCTGAGTATTGCACACCTTGTGCTTTTGGGAACTCCAGTGATGTTGCCGCTCTGAAATATGGCCAAACTGGTGGCAAGTGGCATCGTGGCAGCTGCATGCTTGACTTTTCTCAGTTTCCACACGCTTCTTGCGACCCTGGTGACTATTTTGAATGAAACGCTTGATTGTTCGATGATCACGCTTCAGAAGCTTTGCCATTTTAAGAGTGCTGCATCCCTCTGCAAGATATCTCACTATTTTTGACTTTTCTGAGCCTGTCAAGTCCTTCTTTTGACCCATTTTGCCAAAGGAAAGGAAGTTGCCTAATAATTATGCACACCTGATATAGGGTGTTGATGTCATTAGACCACACCCCTTCTCATTACAGAGATGCACATCACCTAATATGCTTAATTGGTAGTAGGCTTTCGAGCCTATACAGCTTGGAGTAAGACAACATGCATAAAGAGGATGATGTGGTCAAAATACTCATTTGCCTAATAATTCTGCACTCCCTGTACAGTGAACCACACCTATTTTACATTTTTTAGTGATTCAAAAATGGAATACATAAGTATACTTTTTACTGTCAAATACAACTTGACAGCATACAGATTGAAACAATATATATATTCAATATTCAAAATATGTTTTTAGAGCACTAACACTAACTTTCCACATATATATGACAGAATGGTTCTCCTATTGCTGATCTATAACTCTCCAAGTCCTTCTCTTCCTCCCACTTGTAATTGTGCTAATTCAGAAAAGCACTCTCCTTTGGTCTCATCTGGACCCCTTTGCCACAGGAGACCCCTCAGTGACCCCCCCCAAATATAATGGTTGAAGCAATTTGTACAGTCATATTATTCATTTTTCCATACTTTTAAGGCTTTCCTAATTTATAATTATAATTATGGGAATTCAAACTAATTACGAGTGTATTTTATTAACTATATCTGCATAAGTGGGTTACACATCCCCGGTCACTATTATGTGGTTTAGTAAAGTGTCTGTCTTAATTATCATCAGCCTAAGTGTTGTCTATTTTTTGTTGTTGTTTTATTACCAAAAGTACAAAATACAGATTAGATAAAATTGCACGACATAGGCATTTGACATGACATATAGATAGTACGTTAACCTGATTCTAGGACAATTTGTTAGGATGTTATAACTTTAAACTTAAAAATAAAGGAAAAAGAAGTATATTTTTGTTACAATTACATGTATATAAGTTTATTTTGCCCTTAAGACCTGAACGTCATAGACATACTTACATAAACATTTAATAACAACTGAGAGATGGTCTATCGACCTGGCTTATGTTGGCGAGAAAATGAAAGATAGGGGAGCTGGGGGCAGGGGAGGGAGAGGTCTATTTTTTTTTAAATTAAGTTTCTTACCTTTACGGAATCAAAGAGTCACAGATACGATCGTCCAGGGGAAATTCATCCTGAGGAAGAGTTTGCTACTCAAGGCTAGTTTCTAGAGAACAAAGGTTGACATCCCTTTCTTAGTAACCAATCCTGCATTGGGGACCATTGAGCCTCAAATCTCTGGTTGTTCCCCGATTGAAACGAGAAACCTCTCTCCATATTATATTGGTATATTAATTGTGTATGGACTTGCGTAGTGTTGTCTATTAACTTTCTATGGCATTCATCAGAAAAATCATTTTTTGTTTTTATACTGACACCCTCGTCAGTACCATAGTGAGCTTGGTGTTATACATCTCAAACAAGTCAACCCAACTCAGTTAGAATCGAGGCTGCAGTTTATATATCAGTAACAGAGGTAGACACACTGATTGATTGAACCCTCACTATAGTACCAAAGTGGGTGCTAAACCAGCTCACCACACCGAGCATATACGACGTTTTCATATAATTTATTCATAAATATTGACTCATGGTTGCCCCTCTAATTTTAAATGTGAGACAAGCATTACTCTTTCACTCCACTAGGAGAATATTATCGATGAACATTTGAGTCTCTTTTTCCATTTTTGCTGTAGTGTCTCTAGTGACTGCACACTAATTGGGTGGATATTTTCTGTGTTACTATCTAATCTATGAGAATTTCTAATGTTATTGTCTACGCCATAATAAAGAAATCATAGCTGTGATTGTGGGGTTAAATATCCACCTAAACCAAACACCCGTACTTCATCACCGGTAAAACTGCTTTCATTATCCTTACTCCATGCTGTTTTGATTTATCAGAGGATTTTTTTTTCGATTTAATACATTTTTATCAATAAATAAATCTGTTTTTCTGCTAAGAGTCAATACTTATTTATATATATATATATATATATATATATATATATATATATATATATATTAAAAGCAGCACATATTTCACTCTACATTGCTGAAATTTCATTGCTGATAATTTCTTGATAACTACCAAGGCTGATCCTGACCTTTTTCATACAGCAACCTTCGGAGGTACAGTATATTCAGTGAAAAACAATTCATATTTTAGAAATTGATCTTTATTTAGGCTGTCACATTAACTAACTGTGGAGTAAAAAAATGTATGCCCACAAATATGTTATCATATGGGTTGTGAATTTTGTTTTTTTAGTTTTTTGGGGGCACTCTAGCAAAGTTTTTGTGATTTGTATTACATTTTAAACTTATTATAATAAAAAAAGGTTTTATTTTTGTAAATATCTTTTTGACACTTCATATCCAGATCCTTTTGTTTAGGCATTTGGGGTTACCCCACTTTAGGAGACAACTTTGTGACCCAAACAAACCATCTGCCCACTGATGTGAAAATTAGACTTTATGAGAGATTTGTTAATTAGCAGTGAAGTGGTTTCCCCCTTTCCAAATATATACACAGAGGATAGAGAAATGTTTTGAAACCAACTTTGACCCTGAGAAATATCCTTAAAAAAACACAAATATGTTTAATTTTTAGCAGAGCACATGGAATAGCACTTCTTTATGGATTGATCAGAGGTCCTTATCGAATAATGCGATGATTTGGGGAGAGAAACAAAACACAGCAATAGTCCTCTCTGTATATAGTTGAATGGTGCTTTGGTCCCCCCAAACTGGTAACACACTCACTTGTGTTGGAGCAGTGATAATACTGCTCACTTTCAGATTCATGTGTATCATCTCCCAGGTGTGTGTATATACATCCTACATACTGTCAGGCTGCACTTTACATGAATTGGATTGTGTCTGTGTGTATATACATCCTACATTCTGCTGGACTGCACTTTACATGAATTGGTTTGTGTCTGTGTGTGTATATACATCCTACATACTGCTGGGCTGCACTTTACATGAACTGGATTGTGTGTGTATATCCATCCTGCATACTGCTGGGCTGCACTTTACATGAATTGGATTGTGTCTGTGTGTATATACATCCTACATACTGTCAGGCTGCACTTTACATGAATTGGATTGTGTGTGTGTGTATATCCATCCTACATACTGCCAGGCTGCACTTTACATGAATTGGATTGTGTGTGTGTGTATATACATCCTACATACTGCCGGGCTGTACTTTACATGAATTGGATTGTGTGTGTGTGTATATACATCCTACATACTGCCGGGCTGCACTTTACATGAATTGGATTGTGTGTGTGTGTGTATATACATCCTACATACTGCCGGGCTGCACTTTACATGAATTGGATTGTGTGTGTGTGTATATCCATCCTACATACTGCCAGGCTGCACTTTACATGAATTGGATTGTGTGTGTGTGTATATACATCCTACATACTGCCGGGCTGTACTTTACATGAATTGGATTGTGTGTGTGTGTATATACATCCTACATACTGCCGGGCTGCACTTTACATGAATTGGATTGTGTGTGTGTGTGTATATACATCCTACATACTGCCGGGCTGCACTTTACATGAATTGGATTGTGTGTGTGTGTATATACATCCTACATACTGCCGGGCTGCACTTTACATGAATTGGATTGTGTCTGTGTGTATATACATCCTACATACTGCCAGGCTGCACTTTACATGAATTGGATTGTGTCTGTGTGTATATACATCCTACATACTGCCAGGCTGCACTTTACATGAATTGGATTGTGTGTGTGTGTGCGTATATCCATCCTACATACTGCCGGGCCGCACTTTACATGAATTGGATTGTGTGTGTGTATATATACATCCTACATACTGTCAGGCTGCACTTTACATGAATTGGATTGTGTGTGTGTGTGTATATACATCCTACATACTGCCAGGCTGCACTTTACATGAATTGGATTGTGTGTGTGTGTGTGTATATACATCCTACATACTGCCGGGCAGCACTTTACATGAATTGGATTGTGTCTGTGTGTGTATATACATGCTGCATACTGCCGGGCAGCAGTTTACATGAATTGGATTGTGTGTGTGTGTGTATATCCATCCTACATACTGCCGGGCTGCACTTTACATGAACTGGATTGTGTGTTTATATGCATCCTACATTCTGCTGGGCTGCACTTTACATCAATTGGATTGTCTGTCTGTGTATATACATCCTATATACTGCCAGGCTGCACTTTACATGAATTGGATTGTGTGTCTGTGTGTATATACATCCTACATACTGCCGGGCTGCACTTTACATCAATTGGATTGTGTGTGTGTGTATATACATCCTACGTACTGCCTGGCTGCAATTTACATGAATTGAATTGTGTGTGTGTGTATGTACATCCTACATACTGCCAGACCATGCTTTTCATGAATTGGATTGTGTGTGTGTGTGTGTATATACATCCTACATACTGCCGGGCTGCACTTTACATGAATTGGATTGTGTCTGTGTGTGTATATCCATCCTACATACTGCCGGGCTGCACTATACATGAATTGGATTGTGTGTGTGTGTGTATATACATGCTGCATACTGCCGGGCAGCAGTTTACATGAATTGGATTGTGTGTGTGTGTGTATATCCATCCTACATACTGCCGGGCTGCACTTTACATGAACTGGATTGTGTGTTTATATGCATCCTACATTCTGCTGGGCTGCACTTTACATAAATTGGATTGTCTGTCTGTGTATATACATCCTACATACTGCCGGGCTGCACTTTACATGAATTGGATTGTGTCTGTGTGTGTATATACATCCTACATACTGCCGGCCAGCACTTTACATGAATTGGATTGTGTCTGTGTGTGTATATCCATCCTACATACTGCCGGGCTGCACTTTACATGAACTGGATTGTGTGTTTATATGCATCCTACATTCTGCTGGGCTGCACTTTACATAAATTGGATTGTCTGTCTGTGTATATACATCCTACATACTGCCAGGCTGCACTTTACATGAATTGGATTGTGTGTCTGTGTGTATATACATCCTACATACTGCCGGGCTGCACTTTACATGAATTGGATTGTGTGTGTGTGTGTGTATATACATCCTACATACTGCCGGGCTGCACTTTACATGAATTGGATTGTGTCTGTGTGTGTATATACATCCTACATACTGCCGGGCAGCACTTTACATGAATTGGATTGTGTCTGTGTGTGTATATACATGCTGCATACTGCCGGGCAGCAGTTTACATGAATTGGATTGTGTGTGTGTGTGTATATCCATCCTACATACTGCCGGGCTGCACTTTACATGAACTGGATTGTGTGTTTATATGCATCCTACATTCTGCTGGGCTGCACTTTACATAAATTGGATTGTCTGTCTGTGTATATACATCCTATATACTGCCAGGCTGCACTTTACATGAATTGGATTGTGTGTCTGTGTGTATATCCATCCTACATACTGCCGGGCTGCACTTTACATGAACTGGATTGTGTGTTTATATGCATCCTACATTCTGCTGGGCTGCACTTTACATAAATTGGATTGTCTGTCTGTGTATATACATCCTACATACTGCCAGGCTGCACTTTACATGAATTGGATTGTGTGTCTGTGTGTATATACATCCTACATACTGCCGGGCTGCACTTTATATGAACTGGATTGTGTGTTTATATGCATCCTACATTCTGCTGGGCTGCACTTTACATAAATTGGATTGTCTGTCTGTGTATATACATCCTACATACTGCCAGGCTGCACTTTACATGAATTGGATTGTGTGTCTGTGTGTATATACATCCTACATACTGCCGGGCATCACTTTACATGAATTGGATTGTGTGTGTGTGTGTTTATCCATCCTACATACTACCGGGCTGCACTTTACATGAATTGGATTGTGTGTGTGTGTATATACATCCTACATACTGCCGGCTGCACTTTACATGAATTGGATTGTGTCTGTGTGTGTATCCATCCTACATACTGCCGGGCTGCACTTTACATGAATTGGATTGTGTGTCTGTGTGTATATACATCCTACATACTGCTGGGCTGCACTTTACATGAATTAGATTGTGTGTGTGTGTGTATATACATCCTACATACTGCTGGGCTGCACTTTACATGAATTGGATTGTGTCTGTGTGTGTATATCCATCCTACATACTGCCGGGCTGCACTTTACATGAACTGGATTGAGTGTTTATATGCATCCTACATTCTGCTGGGCTGCACTTTACATAAATTGGATTGTCTGTCTGTGTATATACATCCTACATACTGCCAGGCTGCACTTTACATGAATTGGATTGTGTGTCTGTGTGTATATACATCCTACATACTGCCGGGCTGCACTTTACATGAATTGGATTGTGTGTGTGTGTGTGTATATACATCCTACATACTGCCGGGCTGCACTTTACATGAATTGGATTGTGTCTGTGTGTGTATATACATCCTACATACTGCCGAGCAGCACTTTACATGAATTGGATTGTGTCTGTGTGTGTATATACATGCTGCATACTGCCGGGCAGCAGTTTACATGAATTGGATTGTGTGTGTGTGTGTATATCCATCCTACATACTGCCGGGCTGCACTTTACATGAACTGGATTGTGTGTTTATATGCATCCTACATTCTGCTGGGCTGCACTTTACATAAATTGGATTGTCTGTCTGTGTATATACATCCTACATACTGCCAGGCTGCACTTTACATGAATTGGATTGTGTGTCTGTGTGTATATACATCCTACATACTGCCGGGCTGCACTTTACATGAACTGGATTGTGTGTTTATATGCATCCTACATTCTGCTGGGCTGCACTTTACATAAATTGGATTGTCTGTCTGTGTATATACATCCTACATACTGCCAGGCTGCACTTTACATGAATTGGATTGTGTGTCTGTGTGTATATACATCCTACATACTGCCGGGCATCACTTTACATGAATTGGATTGTGTGTGTGTGTGTTTATCCATCCTACATACTACCGGGCTGCACTTTACATGAATTGGATTGTGTGTGTGTTTATATACATCCTACATACTGCCGGCTGCACTTTACATGAATTGGATTGTGTCTGTGTGTGTATCCATCCTACATACTGCCGGGCTGCACTTTACATGAATTGGATTGTGTCTGTGTGTGTGTGTGTATATACATCCTACATACTGCCAGGCTGCACTTTACATGAATTGGATTGTGTGTCTGTGTGTATATCCATCCTACATACTGACGGGCTGCACTTTACATGAACTGGATTGTGTGTTTATATACATCCTACATACTGCTGGGCTGCACTTTACATGAATTGGATTGTGTGTCTGTGTGTATATACATCCTACATACTGCTGGGCTGCACTTTACATGAATTAGATTGTGTGTGTGTGTGTATATACATCCTACATACTGCTGGGCTGCACTTTACATGAATTGGATTGTGTCTGTGTGTATATACATCCTACATACTGTCAGGCTGCACTTTACATGAATTGGATTGTGTGTGTGTGTATATCCATCCTACATACTGCCAGGCTGCACTTTACATGAATTGGATTGTGTGTGTGTGTATATACATCCTACATACTGCCGGGCTGTACTATACATGAATTGGATTGTGTGTGTGTGTATATACATCCTACATACTGCCGGGCTGCACTTTACATGAATTGGATTGTGTGTGTGTGTGTATGTACATCCTACATACTGCCGGGCTGCACTTTACATGAATTGGATTGTGTGTGTGTGTATATACATCCTACATACTGCCGGGCTGCACTTTACATGAATTGGATTGTGTCTGTGTGTATATACATCCTACATACTGCCAGGCTGCACTTTACATGAATTGGATTGTGTCTGTGTGTATATACATCCTACATACTGCCAGGCTGCACTTTACATGAATTGGATTGTGTATGTGTGTGCGTATATCCATCCTACATACTGCCGGGCCGCACTTTACATGAATTGGATTGTGTGTGTGTATATATACATCCTACATACTGTCAGGCTGCACTTTACATGAATTGGATTGTGTGTGTGTGTGTATATACATCCTACATACTGCCAGGCTGCAGTTTACATGAATTGGATTGTGTGTGTGTGTGTGTGTGTGTGTATATCCATCCTACATACTGCCAGGCTGCACTTTACATGAATTGGATTGTGTGTGTGTGTGTGTATATACATCCTACAGACTGCCCGGCTGCACTTTACATGAATTGGATTGTGTCTGTGTGTATATACATCCTACATACTGCCGGGCTGCACTTTACATGAATTGGATTGTGTGTGTGTGTATATACATCCTACGTACTGCCGGGCTGCCCTTTACATGAATTGGTTTTTGTCTGTGTATATATATATCCTACGTACTGCCTGGTGCAATTTACATGAATTGAATTGTGTGTGTGTGTATATCCATCCTACATACTGCCGGGCTGCACTTTACATGAATTGGATTGTGTGTGTGTATATACATCCTACATACTGCCGGGCTGCACTTTAAATGAATTGGATTGTGTCTGTGTGTGTATATCCATCCTACATACTGCCGGGCTGCACTATACATGAATTGGATTTTGTGTCTGTGTGTATATACATCCTACATACTGCCAGGCTGCACTTTACATGAATTGGATTGTGTGTGTGTGTGTGTATATACATCCTACATACTGCCGGGCAGCACTTTACATGAATTGGATTGTGTCTGTGTGTGTATATACATGCTGCATACTGCCGGGCAGCAGTTTACATGAATTGGATTGTGTGTGTGTGTGTATATCCATCCTACATACTGCCGGGCTGCACTTTACATGAACTGGATTGTGTGTTTATATGCATCCTACATTCTGCTGGGCTGCACTTTACATAAATTGGATTGTCTGTCTGTGTATATACATCCTACATACTGCCAGGCTGCACTTTACATGAATTGGATTGTGTGTCTGTGTGTATATACATCCTACATACTGCCGGGCTGCACTTTACATCAATTGGATTGTGTGTGTGTGTATATACATCCTACGTACTGCCTGGCTGCAATTTACATGAATTGAATTGTGTGTGTGTGTATGTACATCCTACTTAGTGCCAGACCATGCTTTTCATGAATTGGATTGTGTGTGTGTGTGTGTATATACATCCTACATACTGCCGGGCTGCACTTTACATGAATTGGATTGTGTCTGTGTGTGTATATCCATCCTACATACTGCCGGGCTGCACTATACATGAATTGGATTGTGTGTGTGTGTGTATATACATGCTGCATACTGCCAGGCTGCACTTTACATGAATTGGATTGTGTGTCTGTGTGTATATCCATCCTACATACTGACGGGCTGCACTTTACATGAACTGGATTGTGTGTTTATATACATCCTACATACTGCTGGGCTGCACTTTACATGAATTGGATTGTGTGTCTGTGTGTATATACATCCTACATACTGCTGGGCTGCACTTTACATGAATTAGATTGTGTGTGTGTGTGTATATACATCCTACATACTGCTGGGCTGCACTTTACATGAATTGGATTGTGTCTGTGTGTATATACATCCTACATACTGTCAGGCTGCACTTTACATGAATTGGATTGTGTGTGTGTGTATATCCATCCTACATACTGCCAGGCTGCACTTTACATGAATTGGATTGTGTGTGTGTGTATATACATCCTACATACTGCCGGGCTGTACTTTACATGAATTGGATTGTGTGTGTGTGTATATACATCCTACATACTGCCGGGCTGCACTTTACATGAATTGGATTGTGTGTGTGTGTGTATATACATCCTACATACTGCCGGGCTGCACTTTACATGAATTGGATTGTGTGTGTGTGTATATACATCCTACATACTGCCGGGCTGCACTTTACATGAATTGGATTGTGTCTGTGTGTATATACATCCTACATACTGCCAGGCTGCACTTTACATGAATTGGATTGTGTCTGTGTGTATATACATCCTACATACTGCCAGGCTGCACTTTACATGAATTGGATTGTGTATGTGTGTGCGTATATCCATCCTACATACTGCCGGGCCGCACTTTACATGAATTGGATTGTGTGTGTGTATATATACATCCTACATACTGTCAGGCTGCACTTTACATGAATTAGATTGTGTGTGTGTGTGTATATACATCCTACATACTGCCAGGCTGCAGTTTACATGAATTGGATTGTGTGTGTGTGTGTGTGTGTGTGTATATCCATCCTACATACTGCCAGGCTGCACTTTACATGAATTGGATTGTGTGTGTGTGTGTGTATATACATCCTACATACTGCCCGGCTGCACTTTACATGAATTGGATTGTGTCTGTGTGTATATACATCCTACATACTGCCGGGCTGCACTTTACATGAATTGGATTGTGTGTGTGTATATACATCCTACGTACTGCCGGGCTGCCCTTTACATGAATTGGTTTTTGTCTGTGTATATATATATCCTACGTACTGCCTGGTGCAATTTACATGAATTGGATTGTGTGTGTGTGTGTATCCATCCTACATACTGCCGGGCTGCACTTTACATGAATTGGATTGTGTGTGTGTATATACATCCTACATACTGCCGGGCTGCACTTTAAATGAATTGGATTGTGTCTGTGTGTGTATATCCATCCTACATACTGCCGGGCTGCACTATACATGAATTGGATTTTGTGTCTGTGTGTATATACATCCTACATACTGCCAGGCTGCACTTTACATGAATTGGATTGTGTGTGTGTGTGTGTATATACATCCTACATACTGCCGGGCAGCACTTTACATGAATTGGATTGTGTCTGTGTGTGTATATACATGCTGCATACTGCCGGGCAGCAGTTTACATGAATTGGATTGTGTGTGTGTGTGTGTATATCCATCCTACATACTGCCGGGCTGCACTTTACATGAACTGGATTGTGTGTTTATATGCATCCTACATTCTGCTGGGCTGCACTTTACATAAATTGGATTGTCTGTCTGTGTATATACATCCTACATACTGCCAGGCTGCACTTTACATGAATTGGATTGTGTGTCTGTGTGTATATACATCCTACATACTGCCGGGCTGCACTTTACATCAATTGGATTGTGTGTGTGTGTATATACATCCTACGTACTGCCTGGCTGCAATTTACATGAATTGAATTGTGTGTGTGTGTATGTACATCCTACTTACTGCCAGACCATGCTTTTCATGAATTGGATTGTGTGTGTGTGTGTGTATATACATCCTACATACTGCCGGGCTGCACTTTACATGAATTGGATTGTGTCTGTGTGTGTATATCCATCCTACATACTGCCGGGCTGCACTATACATGAATTGGATTGTGTGTGTGTGTGTATATACATGCTGCATACTGCCGGGCAGCAGTTTACATGAATTGGATTGTGTGTGTGTGTGTATATCCATCCTACATACTGCCGGGCTGCACTTTACATGAACTGGATTGTGTGTTTATATGCATCCTACATTCTGCTGGGCTGCACTTTACATAAATTGGATTGTCTGTCTGTGTATATACATCCTACATACTGCCGGGCTGCACTTTACATGAATTGGATTGTGTCTGTGTGTGTATATACATCCTACATACTGCCGGCCAGCACTTTACATGAATTGGATTGTGTCTGTGTGTGTATATCCATCCTACATACTGCCGGGCTGCACTTTACATGAACTGGATTGTGTGTTTATATGCATCCTACATTCTGCTGGGCTGCACTTTACATAAATTGGATTGTCTGTCTGTGTATATACATCCTACATACTGCCAGGCTGCACTTTACATGAATTGGATTGTGTGTCTGTGTGTATATACATCCTACATACTGCCGGGCTGCACTTTACATGAATTGGATTGTGTGTGTGTGTGTGTATATACATCCTACATACTGCCGGGCTGCACTTTACATGAATTGGATTGTGTCTGTGTGTGTATATACATCCTACATACTGCCGGGCTGCACTTTACATGAATTGGATTGTGTCTGTGTGTGTATATACATGCTGCATACTGCCGGGCAGCAGTTTACATGAATTGGATTGTGTGTGTGTGTGTATATCCATCCTACATACTGCCGGGCTGCACTTTACATGAACTGGATTGTGTGTTTATATGCATCCTACATTCTGCTGGGCTGCACTTTACATAAATTGGATTGTCTGTCTGTGTATATACATCCTACATACTGCCAGGCTGCACTTTACATGAATTGGATTGTGTGTCTGTGTGTATATCCATCCTACATACTGCCGGGCTGCACTTTACATGAACTGGATTGTGTGTTTATATGCATCCTACATTCTGCTGGGCTGCACTTTACATAAATTGGATTGTCTGTCTGTGTATATACATCCTACATACTGCCAGGCTGCACTTTACATGAATTGGATTGTGTGTCTGTGTGTATATACATCCTACATACTGCCGGGCTGCACTTTATATGAACTGGATTGTGTGTTTATATGCATCCTACATTCTGCTGGGCTGCACTTTACATAAATTGGATTGTCTGTCTGTGTATATACATCCTACATACTGCCAGGCTGCACTTTACATGAATTGGATTGTGTGTCTGTGTGTATATACATCCTACATACTGCCGGGCATCACTTTACATGAATTGGATTGTGTGTGTGTGTGTTTATCCATCCTACATACTACCGGGCTGCACTTTACATGAATTGGATTGTGTGTGTGTGTATATACATCCTACATACTGCCGGCTGCACTTTACATGAATTGGATTGTGTCTGTGTGTGTATCCATCCTACATACTGCCGGGCTGCACTTTACATGAATTGGATTGTGTGTCTGTGTGTATATACATCCTACATACTGCTGGGCTGCACTTTACATGAATTAGATTGTGTGTGTGTGTGTATATACATCCTACATACTGCTGGGCTGCACTTTACATGAATTGGATTGTGTCTGTGTGTGTATATCCATCCTACATACTGCCGGGCTGCACTTTACATGAACTGGATTGTGTGTTTATATGCATCCTACATTCTGCTGGGCTGCACTTTACATAAATTGGATTGTCTGTCTGTGTATATACATCCTACATACTGCCAGGCTGCACTTTACATGAATTGGATTGTGTGTCTGTGTGTATATACATCCTACATACTGCCGGGCTGCACTTTACATGAATTGGATTGTGTGTGTGTGTGTGTATATACATCCTACATACTGCCGGGCTGCACTTTACATGAATTGGATTGTGTCTGTGTGTGTATATACATCCTACATACTGCCGAGCAGCACTTTACATGAATTGGATTGTGTCTGTGTGTGTATATACATGCTGCATACTGCCGGGCAGCAGTTTACATGAATTGGATTGTGTGTGTGTGTGTATATCCATCCTACATACTGCCGGGCTGCACTTTACATGAACTGGATTGTGTGTTTATATGCATCCTACATTCTGCTGGGCTGCACTTTACATAAATTGGATTGTCTGTCTGTGTATATACATCCTACATACTGCCAGGCTGCACTTTACATGAATTGGATTGTGTGTCTGTGTGTATATACATCCTACATACTGCCGGGCTGCACTTTACATGAACTGGATTGTGTGTTTATATGCATCCTACATTCTGCTGGGCTGCACTTTACATAAATTGGATTGTCTGTCTGTGTATATACATCCTACATACTGCCAGGCTGCACTTTACATGAATTGGATTGTGTGTCTGTGTGTATATACATCCTACATACTGCCGGGCATCACTTTACATGAATTGGATTGTGTGTGTGTGTGTTTATCCATCCTACATACTACCGGGCTGCACTTTACATGAATTGGATTGTGTGTATGTTTATATACATCCTACATACTGCCGGCTGCACTTTACATGAATTGGATTGTGTCTGTGTGTGTATCCATCCTACATACTGCCGGGCTGCACTTTACATGAATTGGATTGTGTCTGTGTGTGTGTGTGTATATACATCCTACATACTGCCAGGCTGCACTTTACATGAATTGGATTGTGTGTCTGTGTGTATATCCATCCTACATACTGACGGGCTGCACTTTACATGAACTGGATTGTGTGTTTATATACATCCTACATACTGCTGGGCTGCACTTTACATGAATTGGATTGTGTGTCTGTGTGTATATACATCCTACATACTGCTGGGCTGCACTTTACATGAATTAGATTGTGTGTGTGTGTGTATATACATCCTACATACTGCTGGGCTGCACTTTACATGAATTGGATTGTGTGTGTGTGTATATACATCCTACATACTGCCGGGCTGCACTTTACATGAATTGGATTGCGTGTGTGTGTGTATATATATCCTACATACTGCCAGGCTGCACTTTACATGAATTGGATTGTGTCTGTGTGTATATCCATCCTACATACTGCCGGGCTGAACTTTACAGAAATTGAATCGTGTGTGTGTGTATATACATCCTACATACTGCTGTGCTTTTTCTGCAGCACGTGAAAAAACATAGATGACAACAGTGGCCATGTTTCCAGGGACACATATTTGATCCACATGCTGCAGAAAGAGCATGCAAAGTTCAGCCCGGCAGTATGGAGAGAATCCAAATAATTAACCATGGTAGGTTCTAGGAGATCTCCAGCCTGATTATTTAATTGGATTCTCTCTGTGCGTATATCCATCCAACATACGGGCGGGCTGTATGTGTCCTCAGAAACATGGCCAAATTTGGCAAGAATATTTTTCAGTTCTAAATTCCTCTATTTGATATTTTGTTCCAAAAACTGCCACAATTATTTTACTATCATTAAGATTTAATAGATATTTTCAAAAGGACAACATCAATTTAAAATATATTTATGATCTTCATCTAGCTTAAAACTAAAGGGACTTTTGAAAAAAAAGTGAGAATTGAAAACTGAATTTAAAAATTAAAGGTAAATTTGCTGAGTTTGAAAAATTCTACCATTCAGCTGTAGACCCTTAAGCTGTGTAATTAGATCAAGTTGTGAGACTATATATTAAATCAAACAAATGGGGTGGGCAGTGGGTTTGATGTTATTGAAAGAAAAAACCTTTTGCTTCTTGTCCATTTGAACGCCATCCGCATCTACTCTAAGACAAAGCGAGTCATTTTTCTTTTTAAAAGTCTTTTCAGGCAAGTTTCTTTACTCATGAAATCAATCCCCACTTAATACTTTGTTGTCTTCACTCATCATTTAGATGCCCTTCATGCGGATTCTACACTCTGGCCAACAAGGCAACCCAATGCCTCGTTAGCGCAGTAGGTAGCGCGTCAGTCTCATAATCTGAAGGTCGTGAGTTCGATCCTCACATGGGGCACGAACCTTTTGCTTCTTGTCCATTTGAACGCCATCCGCATCTACTCTAAGACAAAGCGAGTCATTTTTCTTTTTAAAAGTCTTTTCAGGCAAGTTTCTTTACTCATGAAATCAATCCCCACTTAATACTTTGTTGTCTTCACTCATCATTTAGATGCCCTTCATGCGGATTCTACACTCTGGCCAACAAGGCAACCCAATGCCTCGTTAGCGCAGTAGGTAGCGCGTCAGTCTCATAATCTGAAGGTCGTGAGTTCGATCCTCACATGGGGCACAAACCTTTTGCTTCTTGTCCATTTGAACGCCATCCGCATCTACTCTAAGACAAAGCGAGTCATTTTTCTTTTTAAAAGTCTTTTCAGGCAAGTTTCTTTACTCATGAAATCAATCCCCACTTAATACTTTGTTGTCTTCACTCATCATTTAGATGCCCTTCATGCGGATTCTACACTCTGGCCAACAAGGCAACCCAATGCCTCGTTAGCGCAGTAGGTAGCGAGTCAGTCTCATAATCTGAAGGTCGTGAGTTCGATCCTCACATGGGGCACAAACCTTTTGCTTCTTGTCCATTTGAACGCCATCCGCATCTACTCTAAGACAAAGCGAGTCATTTTTCTTTTTAAAAGTCTTTTCAGGCAAGTTTCTTTACTCATGAAATCAATCCCCACTTAATACTTTGTTGTCTTCACTCATCATTTAGATGCCCTTCATGCGGATTCTACACTCTGGCCAACAAGGCAACCCAATGCCTCGTTAGCGCAGTAGGTAGCGCGTCAGTCTCATAATCTGAAGGTCGTGAGTTCGATCCTCACATGGGGCACAAACCTTTTGCTTCTTGTCCATTTGAACGCCATCCGCATCTACTCTAAGACAAAGCGAGTCATTTTTCTTTTTAAAAGTCTTTTCAGGCAAGTTTCTTTACTCATGAAATCAATCCCCACTTAATACTTTGTTGTCTTCACTCATCATTTAGATGCCCTTCATGCGGATTCTACACTCTGGCCAACAAGGCAACCCAATGCCTCGTTAGCGCAGTAGGTAGCGCGTCAGTCTCATAATCTGAAGGTCGTGAGTTCGATCCTCACATGGGGCACAAACCTTTTGCTTCTTGTCCATTTGAACGCCATCCGCATCTACTCTAAGACAAAGCGAGTCATTTTTCTTTTTAAAAGTCTTTTCAGGCAAGTTTCTTTACTCATGAAATCAATCCCCACTTAATACTTTGTTGTCTTCACTCATCATTTAGATGCCCTTCATGCGGATTCTACACTCTGGCCAACAAGGCAACCCAATGCCTCGTTAGCGCTGTAGGTAGCGCGTCAGTCTCATAATCTGAAGGTCGTGAGTTCGATCCTCACATGGGGCACAAACCTTTTGCTTCTTGTCCATTTGAACGCCATCCGCATCTACTCTAAGACAAAGCGAGTCATTTTTCTTTTTAAAAGTCTTTTCAGGCAAGTTTCTTTACTCATGAAATCAATCCCCACTTAATACTTTGTTGTCTTCACTCATCATTTAGATGCCCTTCATTCGGATTCTACACTCTGGCCAACAAGGCAACCCAATGCCTCGTTAGCGCAGTAGGTAGCGCGTCAGTCTCATAATCTGAAGGTCGTGAGTTCGATCCTCACATGGGGCACAAACCTTTTGCTTCTTGTCCATTTGAACGCCATCCGCATCTACTCTAAGACAAAGCGAGTCATTTTTCTTTTTAAAAGTCTTTTCAGGCAAGTTTCTTTACTCATGAAATCAATCCCCACTTAATACTTTGTTGTCTTCACTCATCATTTAGATGCCCTTCATGCGGATTCTACACTCTGGCCAACAAGGCAACCCAATGCCTCGTTAGCGCAGTAGGTAGCGCGTCAGTCTCATAATCTGAAGGTCGTGAGTTCGATCCTCACATGGGGCACAAACCTTTTGCTTCTTGTCCATTTGAACGCCATCCGCATCTACTCTAAGACAAAGCGAGTCATTTTTCTTTTTAAAAGTCTTTTCAGGCAAGTTTCTTTACTCATGAAATCAATCCCCACTTAATACTTTGTTGTCTTCACTCATCATTTAGATGCCCTTCATGCGGATTCTACACTCTGGCCAACAAGGCAACCCAATGCCTCGTTAGCGCAGTAGGTAGCGCGTCAGTCTCATAATCTGAAGGTCGTGAGTTCGATCCTCACATGGGGCACAAACCTTTTGCTTCTTGTCCATTTGAACGCCATCCGCATCTACTCTAAGACAAAGCGAGTCATTTTTCTTTTTAAAAGTCTTTTCAGGCAAGTTTCTTTACTCATGAAATCAATCCCCACTTAATACTTTGTTGTCTTCACTCATCATTTAGATGCCCTTCATGCGGATTCTACACTCTGGCCAACAAGGCAACCCAATGCCTCGTTAGCGCAGTAGGTAGCGCGTCAGTCTCTTAATCTGAAGGTCGTGAGTTCGATCCTCACATGGGGCACAAACCTTTTGCTTCTTGTCCATTTGAACGCCATCCGCATCTACTCTAAGACAAAGCGAGTCATTTTTCTTTTTAAAAGTCTTTTCAGGCAAGTTTCTTTACTCATGAAATCAATCCCCACTTAATACTTTGTTGTCTTCACTCATCATTTAGATGCCCTTCATGCGGATTCTACACTCTGGCCAACAAGGCAACCCAATGCCTCGTTAGCGCAGTAGGTAGCGCGTCAGTCTCATAATCTGAAGGTCGTGAGTTCGATCCTCACATGGGGCACAAACCTTTTGCTTCTTGTCCATTTGAACGCCATCCGCATCTACTCTAAGACAAAGCGAGTCATTTTTCTTTTTAAAAGTCTTTTCAGGCAAGTTTCTTTACTCATGAAATCAATCCCCACTTAATACTTTGTTGTCTTCACTCATCATTTAGATGCCCTTCATGCGGATTCTACACTCTGGCCAACAAGGCAACCCAATGCCTCGTTAGCGCAGTAGGTAGCGCGTCAGTCTCATAATCTGAAGGTCGTGAGTTCGATCCTCACATGGGGCACAAACCTTTTGCTTCTTGTCCATTTGAACGCCATCCGCATCTACTCTAAGACAAAGCGAGTCATTTTTCTTTTTAAAAGTCTTTTCAGGCAAGTTTCTTTACTCATGAAATCAATCCCCACTTAATACTTTGTTGTCTTCACTCATCATTTAGATGCCCTTCATGCGGATTCTACACTCTGGCCAACAAGGCAACCCAATGCCTCGTTAGCGCAGTAGGTAGCGCGTCAGTCTCATAATCTGAAGGTCGTGAGTTCGATCCTCACATGGGGCACAAACCTTTTGCTTCTTGTCCATTTGAACGCCATCCGCATCTACTCTAAGACAAAGCGAGTCATTTTTCTTTTTAAAAGTCTTTTCAGGCAAGTTTCTTTACTCATGAAATCAATCCCCACTTAATACTTTGTTGTCTTCACTCATCATTTAGATGCCCTTCATGCGGATTCTACACTCTGGCCAACAAGGCAACCCAATGCCTCGTTAGCGCAGTAGGTAGCGCGTCAGTCTCATAATCTGAAGGTCGTGAGTTCGATCCTCACATGGGGCACAAACCTTTTGCTTCTTGTCCATTTGAACGCCATCCGCATCTACTCTAAGACAAAGCGAGTCATTTTTCTTTTTAAAAGTCTTTTCAGGCAAGTTTCTTTACTCATGAAATCAATCCCCACTTAATACTTTGTTGTCTTCACTCATCATTTAGATGCCGTTCATGCGGATTCTACACTCTGGCCAACAAGGCAACCCAATGCCTCGTTAGCGCTGTAGGTAGCGCGTCAGTCTCATAATCTGAAGGTCGTGAGTTCGATCCTCACATGGGGCACAAACCTTTTGCTTCTTGTCCATTTGAACGCCATCCGCATCTACTCTAAGACAAAGCGAGTCATTTTTCTTTTTAAAAGTCTTTTCAGGCAAGTTTCTTTACTCATGAAATCAATCCCCACTTAATACTTTGTTGTCTTCACTCATCATTTAGATGCCCTTCATGCGGATTCTACACTCTGGCCAACAAGGCAACCCAATGCCTCGTTAGCGCAGTAGGTAGCGCGTCAGTCTCATAATCTGAAGGTCGTGAGTTCGATCCTCACATGGGGCACAAACCTTTTGCTTCTTGTCCATTTGAACGCCATCCGCATCTACTCTAAGACAAAGCGAGTCATTTTTCTTTTTAAAAGTCTTTTCAGGCAAGTTTCTTTACTCATGAAATCAATCCCCACTTAATACTTTGTTGTCTTCACTCATCATTTAGATGCCCTTCATGCGGATTCTACACTCTGGCCAACAAGGCAACCCAATGCCTCGTTAGCGCAGTAGGTAGCGCGTCAGTCTCATAATCTGAAGGTCGTGAGTTCGATCCTCACATGGGGCACAAACCTTTTGCTTCTTGTCCATTTGAACGCCATCCGCATCTACTCTAAGACAAAGCGAGTCATTTTTCTTTTTAAAAGTCTTTTCAGGCAAGTTTCTTTACTCATGAAATCAATCCCCACTTAATACTTTGTTGTCTTCACTCATCATTTAGATGCCCTTCATGCGGATTCTACACTCTGGCCAACAAGGCAACCCAATGCCTCGTTAGCGCAGTAGGTAGCGCGTCAGTCTCATAATCTGAAGGTCGTGAGTTCGATCCTCACATGGGGCACAAACCTTTTGCTTCTTGTCCATTTGAACGCCATCCGCATCTACTCTAAGACAAAGCGAGTCATTTTTCTTTTTAAAAGTCTTTTCAGGCAAGTTTCTTTACTCATGAAATCAATCCCCACTTAATACTTTGTTGTCTTCACTCATCATTTAGATGCCCTTCATGCGGATTCTACACTCTGGCCAACAAGGCAACCCAATGCCTCGTTAGCGCAGTAGGTAGCGCGTCAGTCTCATAATCTGAAGGTCGTGAGTTCGATCCTCACATGGGGCACAAACCTTTTGCTTCTTGTCCATTTGAACGCCATCCGCATCTACTCTAAGACAAAGCGAGTCATTTTTCTTTTTAAAAGTCTTTTCAGGCAAGTTTCTTTACTCATGAAATCAATCCCCACTTAATACTTTGTTGTCTTCACTCATCATTTAGATGCCCTTCATGCGGATTCTACACTCTGGCCAACAAGGCAACCCAATGCCTCGTTAGCGCAGTAGGTAGCGCGTCAGTCTCATAATCTGAAGGTCGTGAGTTCGATCCTCACATGGGGCACAAACCTTTTGCTTCTTGTCCATTTGAACGCCATCCGCATCTACTCTAAGACAAAGCGAGTCATTTTTCTTTTTAAAAGTCTTTTCAGGCAAGTTTCTTTACTCATGAAATCAATCCCCACTTAATACTTTGTTGTCTTCACTCATCATTTAGATGCCCTTCATGCGGATTCTACACTCTGGCCAACAAGGCAACCCAATGCCTCGTTAGCGCTGTAGGTAGCGCGTCAGTCTCATAATCTGAAGGTCGTGAGTTCGATCCTCACATGGGGCACAAACCTTTTGCTTCTTGTCCATTTGAACGCCATCCGCATCTACTCTAAGACAAAGCGAGTCATTTTTCTTTTTAAAAGTCTTTTCAGGCAAGTTTCTTTACTCATGAAATCAATCCCCACTTAATACTTTGTTGTCTTCACTCATCATTTAGATGCCCTTCATGCGGATTCTACACTCTGGCCAACAAGGCAACCCAATGCCTCGTTAGCGCAGTAGGTAGCGCGTCAGTCTCATAATCTGAAGGTCGTGAGTTCGATCCTCACATGGGGCACAAACCTTTTGCTTCTTGTCCATTTGAACGCCATCCGCATCTACTCTAAGACAAAGCGAGTCATTTTTCTTTTTAAAAGTCTTTTCAGGCAAGTTTCTTTACTCATGAAATCAATCCCCACTTAATACTTTGTTGTCTTCACTCATCATTTAGATGCCCTTCATGCGGATTCTACACTCTGGCCAACAAGGCAACCCAATGCCTCGTTAGCGCAGTAGGTAGCGCGTCAGTCTCATAATCTGAAGGTCGTGAGTTCGATCCTCACATGGGGCACAAACCTTTTGCTTCTTGTCCATTTGAACGCCATCCGCATCTACTCTAAGACAAAGCGAGTCATTTTTCTTTTTAAAAGTCTTTTCAGGCAAGTTTCTTTACTCATGAAATCAATCCCCACTTAATACTTTGTTGTCTTCACTCATCATTTAGATGCCCTTCATGCGGATTCTACACTCTGGCCAACAAGGCAACCCAATGCCTCGTTAGCGCAGTAGGTAGCGCGTCAGTCTCATAATCTGAAGGTCGTGAGTTCGATCCTCACATGGGGCACAAACCTTTTGCTTCTTGTCCATTTGAACGCCATCCGCATCTACTCTAAGACAAAGCGAGTCATTTTTCTTTTTAAAAGTCTTTTCAGGCAAGTTTCTTTACTCATGAAATCAATCCCCACTTAATACTTTGTTGTCTTCACTCATCATTTAGATGCCCTTCATGCGGATTCTACACTCTGGCCAACAAGGCAACCCAATGCCTCGTTAGCGCAGTAGGTAGCGCGTCAGTCTCATAATCTGAAGGTCGTGAGTTCGATCCTCACATGGGGCACAAACCTTTTGCTTCTTGTCCATTTGAACGCCATCCGCATCTACTCTAAGACAAAGCGAGTCATTTTTCTTTTTAAAAGTCTTTTCAGGCAAGTTTCTTTACTCATGAAATCAATCCCCACTTAATACTTTGTTGTCTTCACTCATCATTTAGATGCCCTTCATGCGGATTCTACACTCTGGCCAACAAGGCAACCCAATGCCTCGTTAGCGCAGTAGGTAGCGCGTCAGTCTCATAATCTGAAGGTCGTGAGTTCGATCCTCACATGGGGCACAAACCTTTTGCTTCTTGTCCATTTGAACGCCATCCGCATCTACTCTAAGACAAAGCGAGTCATTTTTCTTTTTAAAAGTCTTTTCAGGCAAGTTTCTTTACTCATGAAATCAATCCCCACTTAATACTTTGTTGTCTTCACTCATCATTTAGATGCCCTTCATGCGGATTCTACACTCTGGCCAACAAGGCAACCCAATGCCTCGTTAGCGCAGTAGGTAGCGCGTCAGTCTCATAATCTGAAGGTCGTGAGTTCGATCCTCACATGGGGCACAAACCTTTTGCTTCTTGTCCATTTGAACGCCATCCGCATCTACTCTAAGACAAAGCGAGTCATTTTTCTTTTTAAAAGTCTTTTCAGGCAAGTTTCTTTACTCATGAAATCAATCCCCACTTAATACTTTGTTGTCTTCACTCATCATTTAGATGCCCTTCATGCGGATTCTACACTCTGGCCAACAAGGCAACCCAATGCCTCGTTAGCGCAGTAGGTAGCGCTTCAGTCTCATAATCTGAAGGTCGTGAGTTCGATCCTCACATGGGGCACAAACCTTTTGCTTCTTGTCCATTTGAACGCCATCCGCATCTACTCTAAGACAAAGCGAGTCATTTTTCTTTTTAAAAGTCTTTTCAGGCAAGTTTCTTTACTCATGAAATCAATCCCCACTTAATACTTTGTTGTCTTCACTCATCATTTAGATGCCCTTCATGCGGATTCTACACTCTGGCCAACAAGGCAACCCAATGCCTCGTTAGCGCAGTAGGTAGCGCGTCAGTCTCATAATCTGAAGGTCGTGAGTTCGATCCTCACATGGGGCACAAACCTTTTGCTTCTTGTCCATTTGAACGCCATCCGCATCTACTCTAAGACAAAGCGAGTCATTTTTCTTTTTAAAAGTCTTTTCAGGCAAGTTTCTTTACTCATGAAATCAATCCCCACTTAATACTTTGTTGTCTTCACTCATCATTTAGATGCCCTTCATGCGGATTCTACACTCTGGCCAACAAGGCAACCCAATGCCTCGTTAGCGCAGTAGGTAGCGCGTCAGTCTCATAATCTGAAGGTCGTGAGTTCGATCCTCACATGGGGCACAAACCTTTTGCTTCTTGTCCATTTGAACGCCATCCGCATCTACTCTAAGACAAAGCGAGTCATTTTTCTTTTTAAAAGTCTTTTCAGGCAAGTTTCTTTACTCATGAAATCAATCCCCACTTAATACTTTGTTGTCTTCACTCATCATTTAGATGCCCTTCATGCGGATTCTACACTCTGGCCAACAAGGCAACCCAATGCCTCGTTAGCGCAGTAGGTAGCGCGTCAGTCTCATAATCTGAAGGTCGTGAGTTCGATCCTCACATGGGGCACAAACCTTTTGCTTCTTGTCCATTTGAACGCCATCCGCATCTACTCTAAGACAAAGCGAGTCATTTTTCTTTTTAAAAGTCTTTTCAGGCAAGTTTCTTTACTCATGAAATCAATCCCCACTTAATACTTTGTTGTCTTCACTCATCATTTAGATGCCCTTCATGCGGATTCTACACTCTGGCCAACAAGGCAACCCAATGCCTCGTTAGCGCAGTAGGTAGCGCGTCAGTCTCATAATCTGAAGGTCGTGAGTTCGATCCTCACATGGGGCACAAACCTTTTGCTTCTTGTCCATTTGAACGCCATCCGCATCTACTCTAAGACAAAGCGAGTCATTTTTCTTTTTAAAAGTCTTTTCAGGCAAGTTTCTTTACTCATGAAATCAATCCCCACTTAATACTTTGTTGTCTTCACTCATCATTTAGATGCCCTTCATGCGGATTCTACACTCTGGCCAACAAGGCAACCCAATGCCTCGTTAGCGCAGTAGGTAGCGCGTCAGTCTCATAATCTGAAGGTCGTGAGTTCGATCCTCACATGGGGCACAACCCTTTTGCTTCTTGTCCATTTGAACGCCATCCGCATCTACTCTAAGACAAAGCGAGTCATTTTTCTTTTTAAAAGTCTTTTCAGGCAAGTTTCTTTACTCATGAAATCAATCCCCACTTAATACTTTGTTGTCTTCACTCATCATTTAGATGCCCTTCATGCGGATTCTACACTCTGGCCAACAAGGCAACCCAATGCCTCGTTAGCGCAGTAGGTAGCGCGTCAGTCTCATAATCTGAAGGTCGTGAGTTCGATCCTCACATGGGGCACAAACCTTTTGCTTCTTGTCCATTTGAACGCCATCCGCATCTACTCTAAGACAAAGCGAGTCATTTTTCTTTTTAAAAGTCTTTTCAGGCAAGTTTCTTTACTCATGAAATCAATCCCCACTTAATACTTTGTTGTCTTCACTCATCATTTAGATGCCCTTCATGCGGATTCTACACTCTGGCCAACAAGGCAACCCAATGCCTCGTTAGCGCAGTAGGTAGCGCGTCAGTCTCATAATCTGAAGGTCGTGAGTTCGATCCTCACATGGGGCACAAACCTTTTGCTTCTTGTCCATTTGAACGCCATCCGCATCTACTCTAAGACAAAGCGAGTCATTTTTCTTTTTAAAAGTCTTTTCAGGCAAGTTTCTTTACTCATGAAATCAATCCCCACTTAATACTTTGTTGTCTTCACTCATCATTTAGATGCCCTTCATGCGGATTCTACACTCTGGCCAACAAGGCAACCCAATGCCTCGTTAGCGCAGTAGGTAGCGCGTCAGTCTCATAATCTGAAGGTCGTGAGTTCGATCCTCACATGGGGCACAAACCTTTTGCTTCTTGTCCATTTGAACGCCATCCGCATCTACTCTAAGACAAAGCGAGTCATTTTTCTTTTTAAAAGTCTTTTCAGGCAAGTTTCTTTACTCATGAAATCAATCCCCACTTAATACTTTGTTGTCTTCACTCATCATTTAGATGCCCTTCATGCGGATTCTACACTCTGGCCAACAAGGCAACCCAATGCCTCGTTAGCGCAGTAGGTAGCGCGTCAGTCTCATAATCTGAAGGTCGTGAGTTCGATCCTCACATGGGGCACAAACCTTTTGCTTCTTGTCCATTTGAACGCCATCCGCATCTACTCTAAGACAAAGCGAGTCATTTTTCTTTTTAAAAGTCTTTTCAGGCAAGTTTCTTTACTCATGAAATCAATCCCCACTTAATACTTTGTTGTCTTCACTCATCATTTAGATGCCCTTCATGCGGATTCTACACTCTGGCCAACAAGGCAACCCAATGCCTCGTTAGCGCAGTAGGTAGCGCGTCAGTCTCATAATCTGAAGGTCGTGAGTTCGATCCTCACATGGGGCACAAACCTTTTGCTTCTTGTCCATTTGAACGCCATCCGCATCTACTCTAAGACAAAGCGAGTCATTTTTCTTTTTAAAAGTCTTTTCAGGCAAGTTTCTTTACTCATGAAATCAATCCCCACTTAATACTTTGTTGTCTTCACTCATCATTTAGATGCCCTTCATGCGGATTCTACACTCTGGCCAACAAGGCAACCCAATGCCTCGTTAGCGCAGTAGGTAGCGCGTCAGTCTCATAATCTGAAGGTCGTGAGTTCGATCCTCACATGGGGCACAAACCTTTTGCTTCTTGTCCATTTGAACGCCATCCGCATCTACTCTAAGACAAAGCGAGTCATTTTTCTTTTTAAAAGTCTTTTCAGGCAAGTTTCTTTACTCATGAAATCAATCCCCACTTAATACTTTGTTGTCTTCACTCATCATTTAGATGCCCTTCATGCGGATTCTACACTCTGGCCAACAAGGCAACCCAATGCCTCGTTAGCGCAGTAGGTAGCGCGTCAGTCTCATAATCTGAAGGTCGTGAGTTCGATCCTCACATGGGGCACAAACCTTTTGCTTCTTGTCCATTTGAACGCCATCCGCATCTACTCTAAGACAAAGCGAGTCATTTTTCTTTTTAAAAGTCTTTTCAGGCAAGTTTCTTTACTCATGAAATCAATCCCCACTTAATACTTTGTTGTCTTCACTCATCATTTAGATGCCCTTCATGCGGATTCTACACTCTGGCCAACAAGGCAACCCAATGCCTCGTTAGCGCAGTAGGTAGCGCGTCAGTCTCATAATCTGAAGGTCGTGAGTTCGATCCTCACATGGGGCACAAACCTTTTGCTTCTTGTCCATTTGAACGCCATCCGCATCTACTCTAAGACAAAGCGAGTCATTTTTCTTTTTAAAAGTCTTTTCAGGCAAGTTTCTTTACTCATGAAATCAATCCCCACTTAATACTTTGTTGTCTTCACTCATCATTTAGATGCCCTTCATGCGGATTCTACACTCTGGCCAACAAGGCAACCCAATGCCTCGTTAGCGCAGTAGGTAGCGCGTCAGTCTCATAATCTGAAGGTCGTGAGTTCGATCCTCACATGGGGCACAAACCTTTTGCTTCTTGTCCATTTGAACGCCATCCGCATCTACTCTAAGACAAAGCGAGTCATTTTTCTTTTTAAAAGTCTTTTCAGGCAAGTTTCTTTACTCATGAAATCAATCCCCACTTAATACTTTGTTGTCTTCACTCATCATTTAGATGCCCTTCATGCGGATTCTACACTCTGGCCAACAAGGCAACCCAATGCCTCGTTAGCGCAGTAGGTAGCGCGTCAGTCTCATAATCTGAAGGTCGTGAGTTCGATCCTCACATGGGGCACAAACCTTTTGCTTCTTGTCCATTTGAACGCCATCCGCATCTACTCTAAGACAAAGCGAGTCATTTTTCTTTTTAAAAGTCTTTTCAGGCAAGTTTCTTTACTCATGAAATCAATCCCCACTTAATACTTTGTTGTCTTCACTCATCATTTAGATGCCCTTCATGCGGATTCTACACTCTGGCCAACAAGGCAACCCAATGCCTCGTTAGCGCAGTAGGTAGCGCGTCAGTCTCATAATCTGAAGGTCGTGAGTTCGATCCTCACATGGGGCACAAACCTTTTGCTTCTTGTCCATTTGAACGCCATCCGCATCTACTCTAAGACAAAGCGAGTCATTTTTCTTTTTAAAAGTCTTTTCAGGCAAGTTTCTTTACTCATGAAATCAATCCCCACTTAATACTTTGTTGTCTTCACTCATCATTTAGATGCCCTTCATGCGGATTCTACACTCTGGCCAACAAGGCAACCCAATGCCTCGTTAGCGCAGTAGGTAGCGCGTCAGTCTCATAATCTGAAGGTCGTGAGTTCGATCCTCACATGGGGCACAAACCTTTTGCTTCTTGTCCATTTGAACGCCATCCGCATCTACTCTAAGACAAAGCGAGTCATTTTTCTTTTTAAAAGTCTTTTCAGGCAAGTTTCTTTACTCATGAAATCAATCCCCACTTAATACTTTGTTGTCTTCACTCATCATTTAGATGCCCTTCATGCGGATTCTACACTCTGGCCAACAAGGCAACCCAATGCCTCGTTAGCGCAGTAGGTAGCGCGTCAGTCTCATAATCTGAAGGTCGTGAGTTCGATCCTCACATGGGGCACAAACCTTTTGCTTCTTGTCCATTTGAACGCCATCCGCATCTACTCTAAGACAAAGCGAGTCATTTTTCTTTTTAAAAGTCTTTTCAGGCAAGTTTCTTTACTCATGAAATCAATCCCCACTTAATACTTTGTTGTCTTCACTCATCATTTAGATGCCCTTCATGCGGATTCTACACTCTGGCCAACAAGGCAACCCAATGCCTCGTTAGCGCAGTAGGTAGCGCGTCAGTCTCATAATCTGAAGGTCGTGAGTTCGATCCTCACATGGGGCACAAACCTTTTGCTTCTTGTCCATTTGAACGCCATCCGCATCTACTCTAAGACAAAGCGAGTCATTTTTCTTTTTAAAAGTCTTTTCAGGCAAGTTTCTTTACTCATGAAATCAATCCCCACTTAATACTTTGTTGTCTTCACTCATCATTTAGATGCCCTTCATGCGGATTCTACACTCTGGCCAACAAGGCAACCCAATGCCTCGTTAGCGCAGTAGGTAGCGCGTCAGTCTCATAATCTGAAGGTCGTGAGTTCGATCCTCACATGGGGCACAAACCTTTTGCTTCTTGTCCATTTGAACGCCATCCGCATCTACTCTAAGACAAAGCGAGTCATTTTTCTTTTTAAAAGTCTTTTCAGGCAAGTTTCTTTACTCATGAAATCAATCCCCACTTAATACTTTGTTGTCTTCACTCATCATTTAGATGCCCTTCATGCGGATTCTACACTCTGGCCAACAAGGCAACCCAATGCCTCGTTAGCGCAGTAGGTAGCGCGTCAGTCTCATAATCTGAAGGTCGTGAGTTCGATCCTCACATGGGGCACAAACCTTTTGCTTCTTGTCCATTTGAACGCCATCCGCATCTACTCTAAGACAAAGCGAGTCATTTTTCTTTTTAAAAGTCTTTTCAGGCAAGTTTCTTTACTCATGAAATCAATCCCCACTTAATACTTTGTTGTCTTCACTCATCATTTAGATGCCCTTCATGCGGATTCTACACTCTGGCCAACAAGGCAACCCAATGCCTCGTTAGCGCAGTAGGTAGCGCGTCAGTCTCATAATCTGAAGGTCGTGAGTTCGATCCTCACATGGGGCACAAACCTTTTGCTTCTTGTCCATTTGAACGCCATCCGCATCTACTCTAAGACAAAGCGAGTCATTTTTCTTTTTAAAAGTCTTTTCAGGCAAGTTTCTTTACTCATGAAATCAATCCCCACTTAATACTTTGTTGTCTTCACTCATCATTTAGATGCCCTTCATGCGGATTCTACACTCTGGCCAACAAGGCAACCCAATGCCTCGTTAGCGCAGTAGGTAGCGCGTCAGTCTCATAATCTGAAGGTCGTGAGTTCGATCCTCACATGGGGCACAAACCTTTTGCTTCTTGTCCATTTGAACGCCATCCGCATCTACTCTAAGACAAAGCGAGTCATTTTTCTTTTTAAAAGTCTTTTCAGGCAAGTTTCTTTACTCATGAAATCAATCCCCACTTAATACTTTGTTGTCTTCACTCATCATTTAGATGCCCTTCATGCGGATTCTACACTCTGGCCAACAAGGCAACCCAATGCCTCGTTAGCGCAGTAGGTAGCGCGTCAGTCTCATAATCTGAAGGTCGTGAGTTCGATCCTCACATGGGGCACAAACCTTTTGCTTCTTGTCCATTTGAACGCCATCCGCATCTACTCTAAGACAAAGCGAGTCATTTTTCTTTTTAAAAGTCTTTTCAGGCAAGTTTCTTTACTCATGAAATCAATCCCCACTTAATACTTTGTTGTCTTCACTCATCATTTAGATGCCCTTCATGCGGATTCTACACTCTGGCCAACAAGGCAACCCAATGCCTCGTTAGCGCAGTAGGTAGCGCGTCAGTCTCATAATCTGAAGGTCGTGAGTTCGATCCTCACATGGGGCACAAACCTTTTGCTTCTTGTCCATTTGAACGCCATCCGCATCTACTCTAAGACAAAGCGAGTCATTTTTCTTTTTAAAAGTCTTTTCAGGCAAGTTTCTTTACTCATGAAATCAATCCCCACTTAATACTTTGTTGTCTTCACTCATCATTTAGATGCCCTTCATGCGGATTCTACACTCTGGCCAACAAGGCAACCCAATGCCTCGTTAGCGCAGTAGGTAGCGCGTCAGTCTCATAATCTGAAGGTCGTGAGTTCGATCCTCACATGGGGCACAAACCTTTTGCTTCTTGTCCATTTGAACGCCATCCGCATCTACTCTAAGACAAAGCGAGTCATTTTTCTTTTTAAAAGTCTTTTCAGGCAAGTTTCTTTACTCATGAAATCAATCCCCACTTAATACTTTGTTGTCTTCACTCATCATTTAGATGCCCTTCATGCGGATTCTACACTCTGGCCAACAAGGCAACCCAATGCCTCGTTAGCGCAGTAGGTAGCGCGTCAGTCTCATAATCTGAAGGTCGTGAGTTCGATCCTCACATGGGGCACAAACCTTTTGCTTCTTGTCCATTTGAACGCCATCCGCATCTACTCTAAGACAAAGCGAGTCATTTTTCTTTTTAAAAGTCT